>JADBJO010007990.1:166601-174101 GCA_016801955.1 Conus betulinus
TTTGGGGCAATATTTTGCTTTACACACATAGGGGGGGGGGGGGGGGGGGGGGGGGGGGGTGGGGGGGGGAGGGGAGGAGAGAGAGGAGAGGAGAGAGAGAGAGAGAGGAGACGGCGGGATGATTTATTGCCAAAAGGCCACGGCCCCTTTTGAAGGGAGTGCATAAATAGCATAGAAATACAGGCACAGGAATGGGCACTAGAGAGAGAGAGAGAGAGAGAGAGAGAGAGAGAGAGAGAGAGAGAGAGAGGAGAGAGAGGTTCCTCAGGTACAGAAGCAAAGGCCTTTTTAAACGTCCATCCCCAGCAACGCACCGTTTCAACGTTCTCTTTCATCGTATGATTACGTTCATGTCTGAAATAAAACATTGACAAATGTACAGGCCCAGAAAATTATATGCCAGTCTATTTCGCCCCCATGGGTTGTCGGTCTCATCGTGTACACCGAGCTTTAGTCGTCTCTTTCTGTGTGGGCTCAAAGAGGACACAGTATTAACACAGACAACACTTCAGTAACACATAAAACCAACTGATGCGCAGTCTTTTCTTTCAAATAGTAAGCTGAAGGGGAAGAGAAAGGAGAAAATGTATGTGCTTTAAAAGACTGGGATACTTCAGAATGATTATAAAAGAAGACATTTCAACGTGACTCTTAAACAAACAAATATAGAACACACACTTTAGGAACATAAATAGTGACAAACTGATTAAAAAACATAAAATACTACATGAAATAAAAGTACTATAGAATAATGTATAAAATGAAAATGAAATAAAACATAAAAAGGAAAAAAAAACAAACGAAAACTAACAAACAGACCCTGGCTTGCCTGGGCTGAAGGGCGTAGATTTGGTTCAGATGTTTTATCATAGACATATAAAATCAAAAATGATAATAAAAAAATAGTTCAAACACGATTGGCGTTTGACATAAGCAAAAACAATTCAAAGTAAGTGTTTTTGGGGTGACACTTTTATGCAGCGTGTGGAGCATAGAGAGAGAGAGAGAGAGAGAGAGAGAGAGAGAGAGAGGAGATTGAGAGAGAGAGAGAGAGAGAGAGAGAGAGAGAGATAGCGAGCTCAACTAATTTGACCACTTATCGATCAACGGAGGAACACGGAATTAAACACACACACACACACACACACACACACACACACACCACACACACACACCAGCCAACAAAACAAAAACAAAGCAAAACAAATCAAAACAAAGCAAGACAAACAACAAAGAAAGAAACAAACAAAACCCCAGCGAGAAAGAGAGTAAAATAATTGCCAGTTTTCTGCCTTTGGCGCCCATTGACTACCCATACGCTAGCAGGCTAATGAGGAAGCTGCCATCATAGGCAAACGGAAAGATGAAACAGGTAAGGGAGAATCGTGCTCGAAACAAATTGTAGAGTTTTAGAATTCCCTTTTTTTTAATATTTTTGTTTTTAACACACACACACACACACACACACACACACACACACACATATATATATATATCTATATATATATATATATATATTATATACATATAATTTGCCACGAACACACAGAATTATGGACTGTGGTGTGTCTGTATTTTGACGCCAAGCGCACAGACACCATCGCACACACACACACACACACACACACACACACACCACACACACACATTTGCCAGAACACCACAGAATTATGGACTGTGGTGTGTCTCTATTTGGCGCCAAGCGCACAGACACCATCACACACACACACACACACACACACACACACACCACACACACATATATATATGTATTTGCCAGAACACCACAGAATTATGGACTGTGGTGTGTCTCTATTTGACGCCAAGCGCACAGACACCATCAGCCGTGTCTCCCTGAGGAGTCCGATCCAGCGGGCGAAAGGCCTCGGAGCAGGCAATACATATAGATCTGCCTTCGAGAGGGATGGCGATGGTTTCCTCATGCAGCTAGTGAAGGGTTTTTATATTTATGATATACTGTTTTCCCATTTACTTCATCATCAATTTTTTTTTCTCAATTTCAAATCTTTGCCATGTCATTACTATAATGATTGAAGAATTGTTAACCTGCACTTGTTTTTCCCCCACTACTTAATTGTTCAGCATTAAAATGTTTGGTGATTGCATCTTTTAGGAGATCCAAGCAAAGGTTGTTCTGCACATTCTTAGCCGTTGTCAATGCTTGGGTTATTGAAAAGCACAGCTGACCACTCACACGGTTCCATATCTTTTGATCTCCCTTGCATCCTTAAATGGATCCTCAAGCATAGGCTCAAAGATTGTCCCCTACATTTTATACTGTTTTGCATAATGTTTTTAGTTTTCAGCAACGTTTTTCCTCTCCACACTTTTGTTTTATTCTACTGCCTTTCGCTGGCTGCTTTGTGCAATACATATAGATCTGCCTTCGAGAGGGATGGCGATGGTTTCCTCATGCAGCTAGTGAAGGGTTTTCATATTTATGATATACATTTTCCTATCTACTTCACCTTCATTTTTTTTTCTCAATTTCAAATCTTTGCCAAGTCATTACCGTAATGATGGAAGAATTTTTAACCTGCACTTGTTTTCCCCCACTACTTAATTGTTCAGCATCACACACACACAAACACACACACACACACACACACACACACACACACACACACACACACACATATACAATATATATATATATATATATTATATATTGCGTAGCGTTTTGACATTTTACTGTCGCAGAAATGTGGGTGAGTATGAGTATAATCAAGCTGTGTGTGTGTATGTTGTGCGGGGGCTGAGAGACTCTCTTTCTCTCTCCCCCCCCCCCCCCCCCCCCCCGCTTCTCTCTCTCGTCTGTCTGTCTAGTCGGTCGGTCTGTCTGTCTTTTTTTTTCTCTGTCTTGACTTTGTTGTTTAAAGTGGTGGCGTCGTTTAGGGGGAGGGGGCACTAAACACTCTGTGACAGTGCTATAGTTGTTGTTGTTGTCAGTCAGCTGGATTGGAACGGAAACGATTCAATACCATCTAAACAACTCTGCAGCAATGCGGTGTCTCCTCCAGTGAGTCACCTTACCACCAACCCAGGAAGCGATTGCTGTCTGTACAATGACGTCGCTAAGCCGCCACAGAGCCAATACGGGTTGTGACTGACTGTGTATGTGGAGTTACGTAACGAGCAGCGTCGGGAGTAGTGCAGGAGAGATAATATGGAACATGAAATAAGGGTAAAGAAAGGAAGAAAATAAAATCATGAAAACAATAAGTGCGCGCGTGCACGTGCTCTCTCTGTCTGTCTGTCTGTCTGTCTCTCTCTCTCTCTGCCTGTCTGCTTGCTTGTCTGTGTCTGTTTGTCTCTCACTCTGTCCCTCTCGCTCTGTCGTCTGTCTCTCTCTGTCTCTCTGACTCTTTGTCTTTGTCTCTGTCTGTTTGTCTGTCTGTCTGTCTGTCTGTCTGTCTGTCTCTCTCTCTCTCTCTCTCTCTCTCTCTCTCTCTCTCTCTCTCAAAACACAACAACAACCAAAAAGACCTATAATGATTCGCTTGTACAACAGAAATGCTGAAATTGCCTCTTCAAGCATACATGCTTCGCTCGTTGATATCCAGGAATTATCTGCCCACCGTCATTAGTGCCTCGCTTCCCACGCATCCTTGCTTTTCTGCTGCTTTCTTGTTTAGCAGGACAAAAAGAACGGGAAGGTGTTCTGTGTGTGTGTGTGTGTGTGTGTGTGTGTGGTAGGTGGGGAGTAGTTGGGGGATGGGGTGGAGGTGGGATGTGGGAGAAAGGGGGTGGGTGGGGGGTGGGGTGAGGGGGTAGGGGTGGGGGGGGGCTTTTCTTCTACCCATGCCTAACGCACGATCTGCCTCTCCTGTTCCATCGTTCCATTCCTACGACGGCACGTCCCCATTAGTCATAGGGACGGCAGACAGCGTGCGTGAAAAAAGCGAAAACCTGGTATTCTTTTACACACTGTCCGTCCCGCACCGTCTGGCCATCTTTGTCTGTCTATCTGTCCGCTTGTATGTGTGTGTGGTGTGTGTGTGTGTGTGTGTGTGTGTGTGTGTGTGTGTGTGATATCATATCTGGGCCTGCCTCTCTGTGCATCTCTTTCTCCTTTTTTGTCTTTCTTTTTTTTTTTTTTGCCCCATCCTGTCCACGCCTTCCACCTTCACATCTCCCTCCCCTTCTCCTCCTTCTCTCCCTCTCCACCCTCCCCTTCTCCATCCTTCCCTCCATCTCCCTTCCACCCCTCCATCCCTGCTTCTCTCTCTCTCTAACCCCCCTCTCCCTCCCCCCTCTCTCCCTCTTTCCCCTTTCTCTCTACCCCACCTCTCTCTCCCTCTCTGTCCCTCATTCTCTCTCTCTCTCTTTTCTGTCCTCTCTTTGCCACTGTCCCCTCCCCCTCCCTCTCTCTTTCTCTTAGACCTATCGGCATGCGTTTTGCATACTTATCCAAATTTTATCAGTTTACTCAGAAAATGAACGGCAGACATCCCCGATCTTTTTTTTTTATTTTTTTATTTTTTTTTGAAGATGATCGATGAAGGTGAAATTATTGTGATATTGGCAATTTTTGGCGACATGGGTATTGCTGCTGCTGCTGCTGCTGCTGATTGTGATGATGATTAAACCATGAACGCGACGATGGTAACGATAACAAAATGATGATGATGATGATGATGATGAGGTGGAGGAGAGGAGGAGGAGAGAGGAGGAGCAGGAGGAGGAGGATGAGAAGCAGGAGGAGGTGGAGGATGATCATTGGAATACTCGTTAATCCAGAATTATGTTGTTTGCATTCTTCATGGGTGCAAAACGTGCTAACGTTGAGGAAAAAAAGTCATGATGATGATCATGATGACGATGATTTGATGATGATGATGATGATGATGATGATGATGATTCTGATGATTATATTGCTGATGCTGCTGCTGCTGCTGTTGCTGCTGCTGATAGTAATAACTATCATAATCATCATCATCATAAGCATGATATTGATGATGATGGTAGTAATAACTATCATCATCATAATCATCATCATCATCGTCATCATCATCATCATCATTTTTTAGTAATTATCATTATCGTCATCTATTTGTCAGTGTTGTTATCAACATTATTATTCATTTTCCCCATCCTCATCGTTATTATTATTATATTATCATTATTATTACTATTATCATTATTAAAAGTGTTTCCTTTTGTTTCCAGAGACAGATGACCTAGAAAAGGTTTCCTTTTGTACCCCCCACTTCCCAGAAAAAGATAGAACTAGACCTTCTTTTAGGCAAATATCAAGGCTCAAGTGTCAAAATCAAATGGCACTATGCGTACCCTGGCCATTTGAAAAAAAGCATTATCCGACTGTCGTCTGTAACTAAAAAGAAATTAGACGGACTACGCTCTCTTGCGCGGGAGGGTACGTCATGGTCGAAATGCGAAGGAAATCTTTCGGGCTTTTTGCATTCTGGTTTGTAATCCAGTCAGGAGCGGAAACGGAGAGAGGATAGAAGGAGAAGGCTTTGGGAGGAAAGCAGTCATTCTCTCATTCTTTTGAATGCTCATAACCCCCCCAAAGCTGCTGAGAGAGCAGTGGCAGATGCATATAAGGCAAACGTACAGAGAACGTTGGTGCACCAGACCTCCCCGAACAAACTTAAAACACTAGAGCGAGTAGACGTCACGCCTGTTTGCGTTTATGTCTTCCCCCCCCAATGAACTCCGTTTCAAATTTTCTCCCTCGCGTTAAACATCCTGTGACAGTCGCGGTGAATGAAAGCAGTGTCGGTGGGGACTATCGTTGGCACGACGAAGACGCTTACTCACGATGGCTCTGCCACCAACGATTTCTGTCGGTAGTAGTAAGCTTTTGTATGAGGTGTCCTTGCCTATGTGCGAGCAGAATAGGCAGTATTGGTCAGCACGGCAATGATTTAGTGAGCCGTGGCAGTGCCCCTCCTCTCGACGGTAGTTTTGCTCGAGCGACCTGACACTAATTGCTTGGCTAGAGAGTTGCCGAGCGGCGGGATCTCCGGGTGTGGGGCATGCCTAGAGATTTCATGAATGATTGGCATTTATATTGATAATTGAGATGGCGCATAAAACGAGACCGACCCTTACGCCCCTTGAAGGCCCACCCTCGGCACCCAGTGTAACAAAAAAATGAAAAAAAGAAATGTAACCACATACACGATGCCCGCACGCCTCGCGCGCTATCGCACGAGCACACACACACACAAACACACACACACCACACGCACCCTCAAACACACACTCTCACTCGGTCCGACACCACCACATCACACACCACACACACACACACACACACCACACACCCACACACACACTATCACACGACACACTCACGCGCGCGCGCCCTCACCGCACATACACACACTGAGTCCTGCACGGTCTCTCACTCGCTCACTACCTACACACACACACACACACACACATGCACACACACACACACACACACACAGCACACACACACACACACACACACACAAGTAGATACAAAAGAAAACTGTGTTAAACTTAAATAGTCTCGAAGAGTAATGGGGGCTGACAAGTATGCTACAGCACAAAGCAGATAACTTTTTCTTCCTTCCATCTTCTGCCTGTGATGCGAGTTCCCCTGTGGTCCGTTATGCTGGAAGATAAAAATATAAGCCACATAAACACCCATGAAGGTAATGGCAATATTTGGGTTTATTTCAACCCCTTCTCAATCCACACTGATCAACTGACTAACACACGGTGCACGCACATTATAGTCATTATGCTGGCTTATATGAAATAATTTGTAGATGTACACGTTATTAATATGCACGGCTCGTGAAATTGCTCAATCATAACAGAAAACGTGCAACATTTCATGCTTATCATAAGTAGCTGCTTCAAAATATACACATTTGTTCGAAACTGTACGAGAGAGAGAGAGAGAGAGAGAGAGAGAGAGAGAGAGATAGTAGAGAGGGCGGTAGAGTGAGGTTTTGGTGGGAGGGGGGAGGGGTCCGAGGGGTGGGGATAGAGAGTCCGTTTACCCTGAATAAAATAGATTAAGGTGAGAAAAGATTTTTTTTTCCGTTTTGTCAGAGAGAGAGTTTTGTCAGAGAGACTGATAGATAGGAGCGGAGAATGTCAGTTGGAGAGGAGAGAGGCTCTTGTATGAAAACATGATCCAGGGAGTTCATCACAAGCTGTCGTATGGCCTAGCATGACCGCGGAGATTGTACCGACAGATGAGGTAGTGGAGAAGACCAGCGGGCTATTGATTGTTAAAAAATTCGGGTAGCTATCGTACGCTGGTTGTTACATGGTTTATCCGAGAAGCGACGTGAAGACAAGACAATTACTGTCAACTCTTATGGTAGGCTTAGGAGAGTTAATGGGAGACTGGGAGTGCCCGTTCTCGTCACATTACTATGTGTAATCGCTCGTGGCCCTACTGTCAGAGAGGCTCCATCCGTTTCACAAGCCTGGTGCTTCCTGACCAATACTTTGCTCTTATGTGATAAC
>JADBJO010007990.1:176601-181601 GCA_016801955.1 Conus betulinus
CACGCACGGAAATGGTCCGGACGAGATTCGAACCCACATCCCCACGATCGCCAGGATTGCAAGTCCAGAGCTCTTCGAACCGAGTTATTCCGCCCCTCCCAATAACATAATGACTGTAGTGGGCATGGAAGAAAAATGTGAGTGTAACTAACCGCGAGAGCAGGCACGATGCGCCACGTAATTGGAGACTTTTTATGATGATTATGAAGGATGACGAACACGATGCTATTGTCTGTCTTTCCGTCCTCTCTAATCTTCTTTCTCTCTCCCTCCTCCACCTCTGTCTGTCTGTCTGTCTGTCTGTATGTCTCTCCTTCCCTCCCTCCCTCTTCCCCTCCTCTCTCTCTCTCTCTCACGAACATAAGGTTATGGTCTCTCTCCTCTCTCTCTCTCTCCTCTCTCTCTCCCTCTCTCTCTCTCTCTCTCTCTCTCTCTCTCTCTCTCTCCCCCTCACTCTCTCTTCCTCCCTCCCTCCTCTCTCTCTCTCGCTCACTCTCCCTCTCTCTCTCATCCACACCCCCCATCTATCTCTCTCTTCCCCTCCTTTTTTCTTTCTATCTGTCTGTCTGTTTGTCTGTCTGTCTCTCTCGGGATTCTATGGTCTCTCTTTATATCCTCTCTCGCTCTCGCTCTCTTTGCTTCCCTCTCCCTCACATCTCTCTCTCTCTCTCTCCTCTCTCTCTCTCTCTCTCTCTCTCTCCTCTCTCTCTCTCCTCTCTCTCTCTCCCCCCCTACCTTCCTTCCTCTCTCAACCCTTCTCACTCTCTGTCTCTCTCTCTGTCTGTCTCTCTGTCTCTGTCTCTGTCTCTTTCAGCCCGACTGTGTCTCTCTCTCCCTCCCACCTTCCTGTCTCTCCTCTCACGCTCTCTCTTCTTCTTTCCTCACCCCACATTTCTCTTTTTTCCTCCTCCTCTCCTCTCCCTCTCTCACTCTGCCTATCATCTTTCTGTCTCTCTTTCTCCCCCTGTGTGTGTGTGTGTGTGTGGTGTGGTGCGCGCGCGTGTGTGTGTGTGTGTGTGTGTGTGTGTGTGTGTGTGTGTGTGTGTGTGTGTGTGTGTGTGCACGCGTGTGTGCGTCTCTCTCTCTCCTCTCTCTCTCTCTCTCTCTCTCTCCTCTCTCTCTCTCTCCTCTCTCCACTCTCCAACCCCTCCACCCCTCCTCTTACAACTTTATAACAGTCCCCATATGCCCTTCTTCTTCACGATATGTAATCACCATGCCGGATCTTGTTGGTCGCCCCCTCTCGAAGGTGTACGCCCGCCCCTCTTTATCAGTAATTGACCGGGTAGATTGTACACGCACATGTTGCCATAGCGACATCTGCCCATTTCGTACACACCTGCCTGAGGAGTCGCCCGGGCTTGTGAATGTCATAACAGTCTTTTTTGCTGTTCAGTTCGGAAATGATCGAGAGAGAGAGAGAGAGAGAGAGAGAGAGAGAGAGAGAGAGGCGAGAAGAGAGAGACAGACAGACACACACACACACACCACACACCACACACACACACACCACACCACACAGAAGACAAGACAGAGAGAGAGAGAGAGAGATTCAAAATCTGAATCAGAGAGAGAGAGCGAACGAACGAACGAAACGAATTTTTATTTTCAGAAGGTAATGAGAGAGAGAGAGAGAGAGAGAGAGAGAGAGAGAGAGAGAGAGACAGAGAGAGAGAAAGAGACAGAGATAGAGATATTCAAATCTGAATGAGAGAGAGAGAAGAGAGAGCGAGAGAGATAGAGAGAGAGAGAGAGAGAGAGAGAGGAAGAGATCTTATTCAGTAAAGCCACTTGCCTAGATGGAGGAGTGTAATGCACAGTTCACTATAAAACAACGTAAGGAATAAATTTTTGTTCAGGATAGATAAACAACAACAACAACAACAACAAACAGGTATCGGGGATGTCAATTTTTCCTCTGACCTTAAAACGCTTACACACAGGTAGAACCAAGATATTTTATACGTTTAGATCTTTGAGAACTAAGCAATAAACAAAGCTGAACACGCATAGTCTGTAGTATTCACGAGAAAGGCATTTTTTTGACGAATATCTTCAAGACCACCCCCCCCCCCCCCCCCCCCCCCCCACCCCCCCCCCCCCCCCCCCCCCCCCCCCCCCCCCCCCCCACCCCCCCCCCCCCCCCCCCCCCCCCCCCCCCCCCCCCCCCCCGAGAGAAATACAAAATGTTTTATTTTTTCCTCCTTATGTTTGTACTTTGGATAAAATAATCATTTTCTCTATGTTGTTCGTACCTAAACAATGATGAGTTTCATTTGACACTAACTTTGAACTTCTTATTGTACAGCCTGTCTGTCTGTCCTATCTATCTGTCTATTTATTCTCTCTCTCTCTCTGTGTCTGTCTCTCTCTCTCTCTCTCTTCTCTCTCTGGCAACCTCTAACCTACCTACCTACCATGCCTTCCTATCTATCTATCTATCTATCTATCTATCTATCTATCCATCTGTCTATCTATCTATCTGGTCTGTCTATCTACCTACCTATCTACCTATCTATCTTTCCAGACCAAGTGTTAAATGAGGCTGACTGTCACGTAAAGTAATTTCAGTTGGTGTACAACGTTATCTCCAAAAAATATACATATGATCAATAGTAGACGGCACTTTTATGAAACCGGCTTTTATGCTATCCTGTAATTTAATACATTCTGCCCTCTCCTACAGCATATTATTAATAACTATGCCATAGAGTATGCTACTTACGTCAACTAAGGAAGTGTCTCTATAATTATTAGGGTTATTCGCGTCTCCTTTCTTCAACAACGGTAGAACAAGTGATTCTGTCCAATTTTGAAGGAAGAGCTTTTCATCAGATAGTTCTTGGGAAAAAAAGAAAAAAAATCGATGATCTGAACACTACCATTTTTCAATGACTTTCCAGTAATAGGATTTGGACCAGCGGTTTTCGTGTTTGCAGACCAAATTTCTTCCCCCCACAGATTGGACAGTTAAAATGTGGCATCCCCGTGTTAACCACTTAAGGACAGCATGTTCATCATCGGCTACAGCATATTTATCTGTTGTTTGTTCTTCGCGGGCGAAGATGACCACGACTTCAGCTATCACTGGGTGGTGGTGGTGTGTACGAAGATGGCTGATAAGGCCGATCCTTACATTGAGTAGTCTGTTGCAGTGTGGACAGGGCAGACTTGGAGGTGAACCCGGCTGAAAGGTGCTTCTTGCTCTGTTTTTTTTTTTTTTGTTGTTGTTGTTTGTTGATGAAACTAATGTTTTTGTTCATGTGCCCCCGTTCACCTTTGTTTCGAAGTCTGTCACTCCGGATTTGATCATGGTGCGTCAGATTGAAACGATCTTGCGCAGCTTTCTTCCCAGGAGGCAGGGGCGACGCTACAGCCCTTCAGTGAGGCCTTCAGTGTGTCTTTGTAAGCGCTTCTTTTGCCCTCCATGGGACTCGCTTGCCTGCCAGCAGCACGCCATGGGGCAGTCTCTTTGGGAGACGACTTCTATCCATACGGGGTACATGTCCTGCCCACCTGAGTTGAATGCGTATTAACATGGCATGAATGCTTTTCATCTGGGCCTTCTGAGACACCTCTGTATCTGGCACTTTGTTCTGTTGTTTGATATGCAGTAAGGTCTGAGGCATCTCACGTGGAAAGAGTTCAGCTGCCTGGTATGTAGACTGTACACCACCATCGACTACAGTGGTATGTAGTATCTACCACATTTTTTCAAGTACTTTCCAACCATGTTTCCAGGCGGATGTTATTCTTGGTTGGACTTCTCTTAAATGATGCCCTCTCTACTGTTGGTCTCAATTCCTGCTGTGAAGAAAGTGACCTGGTCGATCAAGCAGGGTCTTATTAAACGTTTTCTTTTTCTCCTTCAAAAGATTTACATATTCTGTTCTTGACATCACATACCTGTTCCTATCCCCCACGTCCACCGTTCCAAGTCGTGTTGTAAACAGTTTTAGTATTTTTCTGTTCATCATCAGACACTCAAATTCAAACCAGTCTCCATTTAAACCACATTTCCTATATGCACGTGTTTTCTTTTATGCATTCAACACACGCTTTGATGCAACCATTAAATAAAGACAAAACTTCGTTATCGCCGACATCAATAAACTCTCTAGCTTACTATGATTTTGTGCATATTTCTGATTTCTACAAATTGTCACGTTATCTTAAAGCACATTTATCATTCCAAGCAGACTTTCCTGAAAACGAAAACGTAATCAGCCTAATTTGATTTCTTACTATTTCCTTTCCAACTCAGACTTACTGAAAACGAAAACATGAATAGTGTCATTCGATTTTGTCCCGTTTTCTGTCAGGGAATCGGCATGAAATCAATTCAGTGAAAATCGGACTCCATACATTCCGAACCATTCTTGTTACGAGAATCGTAGAATACAGAGAACAAATGTTTGGATATAAGAAAAGAATCATTGGTACTGCTACCACTGTCCGTTATGTTTGTATAATAATAATGACGGTCATCCTGACACACACACACCATTCATTACATATTGAGAGAGAGAGAGAGAGAGAGAGAGAGAGAGAGAGAGAGAGAGAGAAATACGAGAGAGAGAGAGAGAGAGAGAGAGAGTGGAAATTTGTAACGTGATTAGAGTGGAAAATCTGGGCAGAGATAGAAAGAGCGAAAATGTAGCTTCAAAAATTGAAGAAATGTCGATAATGATTGTGTGATCTTTTTGTTGTTGACGATGTTGCTGGCCATGCCATGGCCAATGGCGTTTGTGGTGGCCTTAAAGCTCGCGCGTACACACACACACACACACACACAAACACACGCACGCGCGCGCGCGCGCGCGCACGCATGCACGCACACACGCACGAACGCGCGCACTCACGCACGCACATCACGCACGCACGCACGCACACACGCACAACTTATTCACCCCTCTCTCTGTCTCTTTCTGTGTCACACTGCCCTCTGTCTGTCTCTGTCTGTATCTGTCTGTCTGTCTGTCTGTCTCTGTCTCTCTCTC
>JADBJO010007991.1:0-55000 GCA_016801955.1 Conus betulinus
GGGCTGGCAGCAGAGACATTGATAATGAGCAAGCCATCAAAAAGCAAAACAGTCCTCTGATGCTTGCTGCAGACCATGATGAGAACACGGAGGAAACAGAGGAGGAATACAACGCAAACACTGAAGAAGAGCCTGACGAAGAAACACCGCCTAAAGTCAGCAGAAGTGGCAGGAAGAGCGGTAGACATGGAGCAGTCGGCGACAAGTGCAAGAGGTGGAAACAACACCTGGTGAGCCAGTTGTTTGGCAGATCCAAGGCAGAGGCCAGTCTGCGAGAGGACAAGAGTGCTGCAGCGGAGCCCTCTCCTTCTGGGGCAGGGAGATCCAGGAGACAGACAGAGGCACGCCAGCGATGGCAAGTATGACGTTTGTGTCAAAGGGAAGAGAGGATCTCGTGCCGTCAAGAGATCAGCTGAAGAGTGGAAGAAGCCACTGCACCGGATGAGAGCCAGGAGCTCCCTGTGATTATGAGAAGAGCAGGAAGAGTACTGCTGAAGAAGTGCCTGCGACTGACAAGACAAGGGAATTGGAATGATGACTCGAAGAACTCGCGCAACTCGTGGAAAAGTTAATGTTTCTAAGGATGCAGATGCTGCCAGTACTAGCCAAGAAACTACTAAAGGTAGCAGTAGATGGGCGAAGACCTGAGACAGGCATTGAACCCAGTCCTACCAGGAAGACGACCAGCAGGCCACAGATGGAAATGTGACAGAAGCTGAAGAAAGCTCCCAGGGATCAGCTGTGAAGAGAAGAGGGCGACGTGGGCAGAAAGCACAAAGCCCCTGAGACAGATCAGGCAGCTGACACAGAAATGGAATCGTCCAGCCCTTCAAAAAGAAGAGGACGTGGCAAACAGAAAGAACAAGAAACTGAGGTAGCGCAAATGGCAGAAAAAGAGGAAAGTTCGGAACCTAGAGCAACTGAAGTGCAGAGAAAGAGGCTGTCACAGGACAACCAGAAGACAGGGGATGGTTCTGATCCCAGTGGAAACAAGAAAGACAAGGTGAAGGAAACTCCTGTAGCAGAAAGTATTGAAATGGCAGAATCTTCTGCTAAAGTTAGAGGGTGGACACAGAAATCATCAAAGTCAAAAAAAAGAAGTGCCCGAAAACAGCCAGGTCAGAGAATAACAGTCCAACTTTGACAGGCAGAAGAGGCCGTCGTCAAGGCAAGAGTGCAAGTGAGGAGGAAGCGTCGTCTACAGTGGAAACAGCAGAAGAAAAAAGCAGCAGTGATCCCACACTATCAGGAAGAGGGCGACGAACAAAGACGCAACCTGACACAACAGAAGACAACAGCCAAGATCACACTTCTGCTCCCAGAAGAGGACGGCAAGCCAGAAAATTACAATCGGATTGGGACAGATGAAAAAGACAGTGAAGATTCTGTCCCTGCTTCTAGAGAAACCAGAAAACAAACAGCCAGACGCTGATGAAGAGAAAGACAACCACAGTCATGATCCTGTTTCAAGAAGAGGACGACAAGCGAAAAAAAAACACAGTCAGATTCAGCTGAAGACAGCCAGGATCACGACCCCACACCAGGAGAGGGCGACAAGGTAGAAAAATGCAGACAGCCCCAGCAGAAGAAACACATAGGCAGGATCGTGATCCTACTCCAAGACGAGGACGACAAACCACTAAAACAGATCCTGAGACAAAAGGAGAACAGATCATCAAAGATCCTACAGTCACTAGTAAAACAAGCCAACAGACTAAAAAAGCAGTGAACAAAGACACTAACAAAGGTTCAGAACATGGGCAGGAGGAAGTATCTCAAGATGCGACCCATGTAAGTAGAAGTCGACGGGTGAAGAAGGCAGACAGCGCAGAAAAAAGACTTGCCAAGAGACAGACCATCCAGAAGCAGCACACCCTCTCACAGTCAAGACAGCCAAGAATCTGTAACTCCACAGAATGGAAGAAGAGGGAAGAATCGCAGAATACTGATGTTGGGGAACCTAACAGAGACAGTGGGAGTGCTACAGGCAGAGAATCAAAGCGTGGTGGTAAGCGAAGAGCTGCTGAAACAGAAACAAGCAGTGACATCACAGAACCTGGGATGGCCCGCGATAGTCCCACGCCGCAGAAAAAGGGGGAAGAAAAGGAAAGAAAGCGGAGGATCTACCAGAAGCTGGGCAGAAATCAGAGCAGACAGTGTGCACTCTCCATCGTTGCGGCGCAGCTCAGTGGCTGTGAAACCCAAGGTCATCTTCACTGGTGTGATCGACGAGCATGGACAGAAGGTAAATGGCTGCATTGCTTTAGTGGTGATGTGTTTTTGTGGATAGACAGGGGGGGAGGGGGGGGGTTGTTGGGGTGGGGGGAAGGGTTGGGGGGGGGGGGAGTGGAGTCAAGAGGTATTTGTTTTTATGTACTCTTATTTGTTTCTGTAATTGATGCTAACAAGTCTAAGCAAATTATGAGTTACCCCATCCACTTTCACTTTAGTTTTATGTACATACATACATACTGTCAGGCCGAAGTTTTGTGGCCAATGCAGTCATAAGATAGTCACGTGACGCCCACCCTACTTCCGATTACGGAAGATGCCGAAGATCGTGTACTGTCCGTCATTCTACTTCGGCCTGTCGCCCAAGCTCGAGGAACGCAAGCAGGCGGCGTCCTTTGCCCCCGGCCTCAGCCACGCCAGCAAGGCACCGGCCCACTCTTCCCCTTCCCCCCATCTGGACCATCGCTCCCCTGGCGGGCAACCTCTCCCGGCCGCCTGCCAGTGGCGACGTATGGGCCTCAGCCCCTGGGTAGTGTCGGTTCTTCAGGACGGGTTTCGCCTACCGTGGGCTCACCGTCGTCCTCCCCTCATGCGCTCTCCTCCTCCGTCCCCCAGCGACCCCCCCCACCTGCCCAGGCGGACGCCCTTCGCCTGAAGTCCTCGACTCCTCAGAAAGGGGCCATCACCGAAGTTTTCCAGCCAACCCCGGGTTTTTACTCCCACCTGTTCGTGATCCCCAAACCTTCGGTGGGATGGAGGCCCATCCTTGACCTTTCTCCCCTCAACAAGTTCCTCAGACATACCTAGTTCAAGATGGACACGCCCTCCCAGATCAGAGACTCCATCCATCACGTAGATTGGGCTACCTCCATAGATCTGAAAGATGCGTACTTCCAGATCCTTATTCACCCGGCGCACAGACGTTACCTCCGGTTTGTCTGGCAAGCTCGAGTGTTCCAGTTCAAAGCTCTCCCCTTTGGCCTCTCCCTGGCACCCTTCCTCTTCACGAAGGCGTTCCGATCTCTCTCCCAACACAGTCCCTCGAACTATACACAGACGCCTCCAACTCGGGCTGGGGGGCCCACTTGGGGGACAGTCATGCCTCGGGATGTGGGACGCACAGATGGCTCGCCTCCACATCAACATATTAGAATTGGAAGCGGTCAGGCTGGCCCTCCTCCACTTCCAACATCTATCTCTCACCGACTGGTTCTCCTCCTCACGGACAACACGTCGGTAGCCCATTACATCAACAAGGGGGGGGGGGGGGGGGGCTCACTCCATCGGCCTCTCTCTACGGACAGAGGCCCCCTCCTTCGCTGGTGCCACGCACGGGGAGAGCCACCCTCCGTGCGAGACACATAGCGGGGACACGCAACATCCTGGCAGACACTCTCAGCCGGTCAGGGACCCTTCTGCACACAGAGTGGACCCTGAACAAGCTGACACTAACCACCGTCTGGGAACACTGGTTCAAGCCCATGGTCGACCTATTTGCGACCCGGGTACAACCATCGACTCCCCATGTATGTCTCTCCACTCCCGGACCCCCGAGCGTACGCGGTCGATGCGATGCGCTCTCCCTCCCCTGGACGGGACTCCTCGCCTACGCTTTCCCCCCCCCTTCCCATACTTCACAAAGTGATCAGGAAGGCCAGGCTGGAGAGACCCAAACTCATCCTCTCATAACCCCGTGGTGGCCGACTCAGTCAGTTGTGGTTCCCGGACCTCAGGTCCCTCACTCACGTTCCCCCTCTCCAGCTAGCCCCTTGGTGGGACTTACTCAGACACCTCGCTCGGGCCTCCCTCACTCCAATCCCCAGATGCTTCGCCTACACGCTTGGCTTCTATGCCAGCCAAATTGCGACCACCGCGATGAGAGAGATGGGTCACGTGGTGCACGGCTAACTCGGTCCCCTACCTCCTCCCCTCCAACATCCACATAGGCAAGTTCCTATCCCACCAGATAGGCAATTTCCTATCCCACCTTTCATCCTCTCGAAAGCTCTCTGCTAGTTCCATTCGGGGCTACAGATCGGCCGTAGGCACCACCATCTGACAGCTGGGCGGCCCATCATTCGACAATAACTTTCTCCTTAGAGAACTATCTCGGGGGGGGGGGGGGTGGCCCTACGGAAGCTCAGTCCCCTAGGCGCGCTCCCATGTGGGACCTCTTTCTGGTTCTTGACTCCCTCAGAAAACCCCCCTTTCGAGCCCCTCCGTGCTATTCCCTTTGTCATTCTCCCCTTCAAGACCACCTTCCTTCTCTCCCTGGCCTCAGCCAGGAGGCGAAGTGGGATTCAGGTCCTCAGTTGTGACCCTCGGGACATCGCCTTTCTCAGAGAGACGGATCGGTCTCGCTTAAGTTCCTGCCTGAGTTTCTTAGCGAAGAACCAGGAACCGGGCACGACCTCTCCTTCCCTGGTTATCCGCTCCCTAGCGGATATCTTAGGCAGCGAAGGCAGCGGGGACATGGACCTATGACCCTCTAGGTGCCTCAGATACTACTGGGAGCGTTCCCACCCCAGGCGTTCCTCTCAGAGAAGCCTCCTTATTTCCATCAACCCCAACAACAAGAAAGACATCTCGGCGGGCTCGATTTCTAGGTGGCTATTCTATACTATCAAATCTGCCTATGCCCAGGCCCACAAAGACCTCCCAGCCCTTTCCCCTCGAGCCCACGAGGTCAGAGCGTTGGCCCATGTCCACAGCGTTCCAGCACTCTGTC
This sequence comes from Conus betulinus, assembly GCA_016801955.1. Classification (NCBI taxonomy): domain Eukaryota; kingdom Metazoa; phylum Mollusca; class Gastropoda; order Neogastropoda; family Conidae; genus Conus; species Conus betulinus. Next base: position 4,961 of record JADBJO010007991.1, read on the forward strand.
CCCGTGTGCCATCTCCTGGAGCAGCCTACTGGCGTTCGGAGAACCCTTTCATAAACTTTTATCTAAGGGGGACATCCGCATGACCAGGGCTGATGGTTCTAAGGGGTTTTCATTTGTGGCGGCCAATGCAGCCATAACAGTTAACCCAGGAACCCATTAGGGCGCTCGGCCCTCCTCCTATTCCTTTAAATTCTGCTATGGTCTGACATGGGTAGTATACGACGCCAAAATGGGGAGTTTGTATTATACTCCCTGTTTGGCTAAGTATACTTACCATGTCAGACTCTAATGCCCGCCCTACCTTCCCCGCTAGCGCCAAGGTTCCCTGGGGTTGCCTTGCGCGCAGGCCTCGTTGAATGACGGACAGTACACGATCTTCGGCATCTTCCGTAATCGGAAGTAGGGTGGGCGTCACGTGACTATCTTATGCCTGCATTTTGCCACAAAACTTCGGCCTGACAGAGCTTTTTCAAAAATGTTCCTCTTTTAAGTCTGTTCAGAGGTTGGCAGCTCTGGTGTTTGATTCAGTAGCACCTGCGCTAAAAACTGTCAACAGTCTTGTTGAATTGATTGTCACTTATTACAACAGGAGGTGATTTAAAAAACAAACAAAAAAACTTCTTGGAACCAAATTGAACCAGTTTGCAAATTGGTGACCACTTTTGCAACAGTTGCTGTTATCAGTGTGTCTTTTATGCTCAAAGCTTCCCAAATACTCTTCAGGGGAGGGAACTCAATGTAGGATCACCATCTTGGTGAAGTATGACAGATCAGTATTTAAGTAGAGGATGGTGGACAGGTGGTTAGGACAGAATTAGTAGATAAAATGTTGAACAGCCCGTAGGAATGTTGATGACCAACGTCACATTATGTAGAGGCTGTTGCAGATCGTCAAGGAACTGGGGGGCGAGATGGCACAGTCGGTGCAGGAGTGCACCCACCTGGTCACCGATAAGGTCAGCATTCCTTTTCCACTTGAATTTTGTTTGTTCTTGTATACGTTGAACTAGTTCGGTGAGTGTGTGCGTGGAGCGTACTTGAATTCAGGTTTCGGCTGTTGAAGATTCAGGCAGGCAATTGGCTAGCAGAACATGCTTTGCTGGAATTGACGCCATCGGTGTACATTTTTTGTAATACTTATAAGGTGTTACTCCCTCTGAAAATTCTTCAGGCAGTGGGTTTTGTTATTTTCTTTACCTTTCCCTGTCTTTGTTCCTCCATCATATGTCGTCAGCAAGGATTTTTTTGTTGTTGACATGAACATTTGCAAATCAGTATGTTTTAAGGTAGGGCGACTTGCAGGCCGTAATTAAGCAAGAGAGCAGCAGAAGAAGAATCACTGGGTCACTGAACGAATGGAACAAACAAGTTACCAAATGGACCCAACACACTGCACCTTTTGGTCTTCTCCAGGCAGGACAAACAACATCAGAAACAAGGAAGGCAAAGGACAAACAAACAGACTTTTTTTTGTTGTTGTTGCCTCATTGCAAATAATGATTATTGGTGACAAAGTGTAGTTGCAGAATTAGCTAAAGAGAAGAGGATGAAGCAGAAAAGATGTTAATTAAAATGGAGACAATAAGTATGATAATGATACTATAATCATAATTATAGTAATAATAATAGTAACGGAAAAGAAAATGAGAAAATGGTGCCAGTAATAGCTGTAATAATGATTATACTGACATAGAAAATGGGAAAGATGGCAAGAAAAAAAATATAAGAAATATGTCAGTGGATAGAAATTCAGAAAGTACAAAAGGAATGAAGTTCACCATAAAAAGACATTTTATAACCAAATCAACACCTGTGTGTCAGTCAGTGGTCAGTATTCTAAATGGTTTAACATCGAAAGAGGAATGAGACAAGCAGGTCCATCCTCACCGTACCTCAATTAATTTGTGCAGAAATTCTTTCCCTTATGATTAGACAGAATAGAGCTATGAAGGGGTATTAAAATCAAACAAAAAGAAAATTTGTTAGCTCAGTTTGCTGATGACACAACCTTACAGTTTGATGGATCTGAAAAGCCATTTAGAGGCTTTAGTTGACCTGTCACGATTCTCAGAAATAACGGGTTTGAAAATGAATACAGACAAAACACAGGTTGTTGGATTGGGAGTGCAAAAAGCTATGGAATAAGATACATGCAAGACAGGAACTTTATTTGGGATCCTGGAACATTTAGTATTTTGGTCATAAACTTCACCATGGATACAGAAAACATCTGTAGTATTAACCAGGAAGATAAGCTACTAGCAAACGAAAAAAACTCTTGGGGTATGGAAAAAAAGACAACCGACACCATTCAGCAAAATCACTGTATTGAAGTCTCGAGTAATCTCTAAAATTCATTTGCTAGTTAATTTACCAGATCCACCAGACAAATTTATTCAAGAAATTGATAAGATTTTCTATCATTTTTTGTCGGATGGTAAGAGGTGCAAAATAAAGAAATCAGTAGCCTGCCAACCATACGAAAAAAAGATGGACTGAAAATGATGGATGAGATCTTTCATATCTTCTATGAAGATAAGGTGGTTAAGGAGACTGAAATTGGATTCTGACTGGACACAGTGGACCTTAAACATGCACCCAGAGCTAACAAGTGTAGAAAAATACGGTAGTGAGTTTGCAAATGTTTTAATGGAAAAAATCAATTATGCACTCTCTGGCAAGACGTGCTTTGACACTATAAAAAGCTGTGTACATTTTGTTGTCCTGGAAATTTTTGGCATAATGCATTCGTTATAATGTCAGTATTCTTAGAGACAGGAAGACTGTTTTTAACAGAACAGTGTGAAGCTGGTCAGGGTCAAACAGTTGACGTCAGTGGTCGATATATTAACTTGAGAGACTTCAAAAATCTATTTCCATCAGTACTGAGAACTGATTTTCTTACATATACTGGTATATACTACAAACTGTCCTTGCTCTGCTTTAAGTCTTAGCTCCTACCTACCTTTCTGATCTTCTTCATCTCTATGGTCCATTTAGGTTGTTGTGTTCTTCTATTAACAACGCTCTGCTCAAAGTCCCTCGATTTCAAACTAAAACCTGTGCACTCACTCATTTTCTTCTCAGGGTCTGGTTTGTTGGAATACACTCCCAATATCTCGGCGTAGTTCAAACTCCCTGTTTTCCTTAAAGGCATCTCTAAAACAACCTTCTTCTCCTATCAGTAACGGTTCTTACATCCCCTTAATTCTGGGACTGTGTGTGTCATTGTGTGTGTGTGTGTGTGTGTGTGTGTGTGTGTGTGTGCGTGCGTGCATGCGTGCTCAACCTGTTCTGTGTGTTTGTTGCGAGACTCTGTGTGTGTGTGTGTGTGTGTGTGTGTGTGTGTGTGTGTGTGTGTGTGCTTGCATGCGTGAATAAGCATTCTTGTTTTTAGGTGCATGGACTTTAATTGCAATTTTATCTTCTTATTGGCTGTATGTTTTCTTTAATCTTTTCTGTATTTGGAAGCGCTTTGGGCTTATGTAAGATTAAGCGCCTGAAATAATGATTATGATGATTATTATAATAGAAGCGATCAGACAGTACCAGATCAAACCGAGTATTATCCTGACAGACCAAGATGAGGAGCAGAAGTCAAATGTTTGGTCCTGCATTTGAAAAGGAAATAAACATTCAGTCAGTGATAACAAAATCTGAAGTAGCTCCCACTGCAGTTGAGAGATGGTCTGGAACACACAGTGACAATATGAACTGGGATGATATATATAGTTCTTGCTTTTCTGCTACTATAGATGTACAGTCAAGGTGGTTCCAGATGAGACAGCTCCATAGACTTCTAACACCGGAGGAATATTTATATACAAGAAAGCTGATTGACTCTCCAGTTTGTAACCTGTGCAGTGGAGAAACTCAGTTGAACGTCTTTTCTGGTCCATTCTTTCGAACAGGATCTTTGGAGGTGGTTGCCTAACAAATGCCCACACTGTGAACAGTTTTCTTTGAGAAACGTTTGATTCTGTTCGGCATATCAGAGCAACAATCTACAGATAAAACAATGGACTTGTTGATTTTGTTGGCTAAGTTCTGTATTTATAAATGCAAGTTGAAAAATATTCCACCAAGAACTCTGGCATTCTTAAAACTTGTAAAATCAAGATATGACCTGGAGCGATATGTGTTGATTCTACAAGGTAATATTGAAAACAATGTGGAAATCGACCTTAACAAATATTGCTTGATTTATCTTTCACTGTTACCAACCTAAGGTTACTTTTCTTTTGATTTGACACGTGATTGTGCTTACCATGTGAGTGTGTGTGTGCATTTGACGGGTGGGGTGGGGGTGTGGGATTGTGGTGTTGGAGAGATGAGGGGTGGGGCTTACCTTTTTGTTTACTTATCAATCTATGTGTTTATATACTTCTTTCCCCATGGGAAGTGTGTCTCTTCCTGAGCTTAAGATAAAACTGCAAGTGCAGCAAAAATGGGATAGATGGGGTATCCCCTTTTTTTTTCCCCTTTCAGTTGCTTATCAGTCATTAGGTTGTATTTCAGTGGCTGTGTTTAAACACAATTACTATGTTACTATTTTCTTCATTTTCGTTCAGAGTTTACAGCAACTACAGCCATTCATACTTGTGATACTCTGAGATTTACATGTGACTATGCAGATAAAACTCATTGCGCACTGTCCTCTTTCTGCACACTTGTACTTCTCCAATTCATTGATTGAAAAGAAAAAAAAAAAGGGGGGGGGGGGGGTTCATTATAAAGTATGAATAATGAAGATGATGATGTTGATAAAAAATTGATGGCAAAAATATATTTAATAGTTGGTGAAAAAGAATTGAACTTATCGATGTGTAATTGTATTGACAGCTGATGGTATTGATAGCTAATTGTGCAATTAAAGCAAAATGTAAAAAAAAAAAAAAAAAAAAGAAATAATAAAAAATGGATATGCAAGAGAAGTACATGTATTTGTTAAGAAAACCAGAGTAAGAAAAAAAGGGCAGGGGGTGAATAATTAGTAATTAAAGAATAGACTGATAAACAAAATGCAAGTTGTAAAGGAAGGAGGGAAAAGATAAATGGCTGTAGCGAGACATTCAATGAATAATGAGTAGTATGTCTGTGCAGAGCATTGCAGGCTGGTGTGGTGACGGTGGATAGATAAGCTGTTTCTGGATGTTGATACTAAGTGGGCAGAGGGTCATCATTTTTGGCAGTGACATAAGATTCCTGCATTGCATGTTAAAAGTTGTCGCTTTGTGATTGCCAAAATGCCAGGACTTTTGATATGATTGAGGTTATAATTCGGCAGAGGGACTGGTTACCGTTGGGGTCATCTTGCCTGAAGAACTTTGTAAATCTGTTTTGTAAATTGTTATAGGCAAGCTTGGAACATCTTTTTTTTTTTCCTTTTTTTAACGTTTTCCTTGTTTGTTCTGTGTTGTCATATCTGCTTGGCGATTTGCTGTCATAAGCAGCATTTGCTTGAAGTTCATGGGCGTGCATTTATTTCATCATGGGAGGCAAGAGTTACCCTACTTGTTTGTTATGTACTGTTCCCCGACTCATTTAAGATTTCCTTTCATTGTAACTTGCTAGTTCCATCCTTTTTGCTGTTAGTAGTTCCTCTTTTGCTCTTATACTTGTAAATGAATAAAGCAGTTTCTTGTCAGACAGACTATGTCTGTCTTGCCTCTGTGTGCTGGAAAGTGTGTCTTCAGATTTATGCAGACATTGATGTTTAGAAATGTAAGTGCAAGTAGTAGTTAAGTTACATGAAAAAAAAAATGTATGTGCAAGTAGTATTTAAGTTACATTGAAAATGCTTTAAAACATTGAAAATGCTTTAAAAACTGGGAGCTAAATGTAGCTGTATATTGTGTGTGTTTTGTGTAATTTGCCCTGTATTAGGGGGTTAAAAGACACAGGTGCTTGAACTTGGTGACATGTTATTATACTGTTTTGTATTTTACGATGCTTTTGTGCCTGGGGAGAAGAAACATGACAGTTGTTCATGGATGCCTGCAGATTCGCCGCACAGTGAAGTTCCTGGGTGGAGTGGCACGAGGGGTGAACATAGTCACGCTTCAGTGGCTGGAAAGCTGCAAGTCCTCTGGCATGTTTGTTGGTGAGCAGTACAGTGAAATGTTGGGGGAAAAAAATGTTGGCCGTGAAATGTGTGTTTTTAGATATTTATTTCAAAGATGTTTGCATGCTGACATTAGTTGATGAAAGATCTAGATCATAGTCTGAACAGTAATCACTGTCTCGTTTGTATGTTTCAGTGTTTCATTGTACATGCAGAGTTTCGAGTTCTGTTCATATGGGCAGAGGCTAATAACGGCAACAACAACAATAAAAAAAAAACATAAAGGAAAAAGCACACATGTAATACGCATGTATGTATGATCTTCACACTAGTTGAACTCGGGAACTTCCTTTAGCACCTTAAGTTAGTTTCCAAGGAACAGTATCCAGTTTCAGTTGCTGTGTTTTATCAGATCCCAGTCGATTCATCATCCAAGATACGGCAGCGGAGAAGCAGCACAAGTTCAGTCTGCGATCGTCGCTACAGAAGCTGCCCAGTCACCCATGTTGGAGGGGTATCGTGTCCATGTCACCAAGTCGGTTCGACCAGAACCACAGCAGATGAAAGGTGGGTAAAGGATGGGGAAGGATATTGATCTGCTCGACTGCGAGGATGGTTTTTAGTGTTACGTCTTTCACATGCTTTCAAACTTGTTGCTGGTAAAACTAGGTCGTAAAGTGGAAATATGTATAGGATTCTTGTCTGCAGCAAAAAAACAATGGTTTTGATTTCACACTCACTCACTCATTCATTCCTCCAGGGGTCGCAACCTTGCTGTGGTCGGAGGGCTTGTGTGGTCCAGTGATCCCTTGGGCTCTGCTAACGGGGGCTTCAATATTCAGCTCTCAATGGTGTTTTTTTGTTAACACTTCTTAGGTCTGTAGATTTTGTCAGGCTCACTTTCTGCTTTAGGGGCCATTGCCAGTCTTAACCTCAAGCATTATCAGCTGCTGAAATTATTTTATCTATACACCTCTCTGAAATCAGATGGATACAACATAGTTTTTTTGCATAGGGTTTCTCACCTTGTGGGCATTCGAGGCAATGAGTTGGTTGATCAGCTTGCCAAGAGTTCCGCAAAGAAAGAGTTGAACAGTTTTTCAATGATCTGAAACCCAAAGCCTAGACGTCTGTCAAAGACCTGGAAAATGAATGTTCCAAATCCGTCTAAACCCAAGTTTTTTACCATATTTCAGGGATGCCCATAAAGATGAAACAGTCATGTGCTGTTTACACACAGACCATTCCTTTCACACCCATTCTGATTTTTTACAAGGTGAAGAAGCTCCTTGGTGCATTCTATGTCATGTACCACACAAAGTAAAACATGTTCTTTCAGAGTGTTGGGACTTGCATGATGTGAGATATAAACACTTTACAGCAGACTCCGTGAAAACCTTGTTTAGAGGTAACCCACCTTGTGTGATCTTTTGGGCATCTGAAAGAGAGAGAATTTTTCATCTAAGATTTTATGGAAGAAAGATTTTAACAAAATTTCCTGTGTGTTTTTAGGTGTATTTTAAAGGGTTATGTGATGTCCTTTTTTTTTTTTTTTTTTTTTTGTGTGTGTGTGTGTGTGTGTGTGTGTGTGTGTTGGTCTTCAACATGGTGACAGCCCTGATATGGGCCCCTTTTGACTGGCTTGGCTATATAAGCAACATTCTTTCTCTCCGTCTTTCACTCATTCATATGAAGCATGTTCACATTGTTCTGGTGCTGAACATGAAAATTCACTTTTTGGCTAGCTGTGTATTCTGGTTGAAGTAGCGTTTTTTTTTTTTTTTTTTTTTTTTTAATACATAGATTCCTTCCTTCCCCTACTCTCTATCAAGCTATCCATTGTCTGGTCACACTGGGCATCAAACATGAATGCAGAGCTTCAGATTTTGTTTCAAATGCCGTAGGACACATGTGCCCTGGCAGTTTAGAGTGAGGGGATGAAAATCAAAGGCTTCAGGGAAATGTGAAGTCAATGCCTTTGGGCTCTCATGCAGTTTAAGACAATTATTAGCACCACGAAGATGTGCCGATTGTACTCTTCACTATGTGGATTTTTTAAAAAAATGTATTTATTACAGTGTGTGTGTGTGTGTGAGAGAGAGAGAGAGATTCTGTATTTGTTGTGTGTGTTTTTATCAAAATATCACTGTATATGCATGTGTGTGTACGAGAGAGAGAGAGAGAGAAAAAAAAATTGTGTCTGTCTTATTGTATGTCAGTGTGTGTGTACAAGATGGTTTGTTTTTTATCAAAATATCACTGTATATGCATGTGTGTGTATGAGAGAGAGAGAGAGAGAGAGAGAAAGAAAAGAAAATTGTGTGTCTGTCTTATTGTATGTCAGTGTGTGTTAGTACAAGATGGTTTCAGTTACATCAGTGAGGTGTCAAGTATGTGGAGGTGTCTGTATTTACACACCATGTGTGACAGAAAGACTGTGAATATCAGTTACGTATTAAGGAAGATTTATTATCAGAATATTTGCAAACTGTAATGGTTGATTTAAGAAAAAATAGAAAAATCCAGAGTCAAACTTTGCTGATGGCTTGGACACGGCCAGTTTCCATTTTGTCTTGGGTGTTTTTTGTCACTGTCTATATAGCACATACCATGAACTAAACAAGTATTACGCTTGTGCTCTGCTGCTATAATGAGGATCTCTAACTTGAGTGTTTGTAAGTAACTATTGCAACTATTTGTTCATCGTATAAGATCCAATATCACTATGATGAAGACACGTTAAAAGTGACATTCACGGCAGTTGCAAAAAAAAAAAGCAAAGGGACACTACTACATTCTTCAAGTCCTGGAGACCGACTCTTGTTGCTTGTTCCGACTTCATACTGACCTAAAGCTGGTCATTAACATCTCCAATTGAACTGTGATTAAAGGATAGACTCCCTTTTTTTTTTTTTTAATCTTGTTCCCGACTCTTCACAAGGAGGAGTGAGGGAGAGAAGTACAAATAATTCCTACCTCTGCACTGTTTGGGCAGTTGTGCGACAGCCTGGCACACGAGCTGGATGCATGATGCACCATTTTCATGTGAAAATGCTATGGGGTGTGTTGGCAGTCTGAAGCTCTGAACGTAATTGGCCTTTTTTTTTCCCCCCACTTGTACTTGTGCATTGATTATTGCATCTTTTCATGTATGTTATTTGATTTTGTTTCTTTCTACATATATATGTTTATACATTTGTGTGTGTGCATGCATATATATATATATATATATATATATATAATGCTGAACAGTTAAGTAGTGGGGGGAAAACTAGTACAGGCTAAAAATTTCTTCTGTCGTCATAGTAATGACTTGGCAAAGATTTGAACTTAAATTTGAAGGTGAAGAAACTGGGAAAATAAAATGGAGAAAATATGACTGTGAAAACCCTTCACTAGCTTCATGAGAGAACCATTGCAATCCCTCCGGAAGGCATCTTTTGGTATTGCCTGCTCCTAGGTCTTATATATATATATAGAACAGTTTTTTTGCCCAGTGGGCTGGATGTAAAAAAAGAAAAAAAAAAAGTCTTTTCATTCTTTCCCAAATGTTTAATGAAACCTTCCCATTTGAAGAAATAGTTAAGGAATAGGTTTCCTACTGTTGGCCCTGAACTAGTTCCAAATTCTTTCTCAAAGCATTTGGTAAGTAGAAAAGCATTTAGACATCAGTTAAAATGAAAATCAATAGTTTGCAATTTTTTGTTGCAGAAATTCTACAGTGCGCAGGAGCGGAGGTAAGCTGTTGTTCCTTCTGTTCCAAGTGTGGAGTGCTGTGTTGACGGACAGACAAATGGGGGCGGGGGGGGGGGGGGGGCTGCTCTGCATGGTCATATATAATATATTAATGTCCGATTACATCAGACAAGCTTAGTAACTGAGGGGGAAAAAATCTAAGAACATAGTAAGACTTTAGTTTTCATGATGAAATATAATACAAATTGCATATGTTTTTAATGATGAAATATACATACACATCGCATAAGTTTTCATGATAAAATGTAAATAAGAATAGCACGAGTTTTCGTGATAAAATGCACGTTGGACTTGCACTTCTTGGTTTGGTATGCCCTGGCAAGGATAAAACAAAAGGAGAGAGAGGAAACGTAGAATACAAAAATTTGAAAGGAGAAATTTTTTTTTTTTAAATTTCCATTACAAAGGAGAAAATGGGTCATTTATGGTCTTGAATTAATGTAATATTTCACCATAAAGGTGCCAGTGAGGCTTGCTTTGATAGTATGGAAGAATTGTAGAATAACACAAGTGATAAAATGAAAATTCTTTTATTGCAGTGGATCTTTGAGATTGTATAGAAGAAGTATGGACGATTGCATAGAAGTTTGGAAGAACACGAGTGATAAAAATGAAAATTGGATTTTTGCAGTGGGTGGCGTCTATGCCAAAGAAAGCAGTGGAGAAAACGGTTGTGATCTCATGTGAGGAGGACAAGAATGCCTGTCAGGCAGCACTGAATGCTGGGGTGGAAGTCGTGTCTGCAGAGTTCATCTTGACGGGGATTCTAAGGCAGGAAGTGGATATTGATGGATATCCTTTGATTAGAAAAAAATTAGAGCCTTTCATTGTTGTTGGTTATTTTATTTAATGGATACTGTTTTCAAAATGGTAGTTCGTTGTAATATCTGTTAACACACTGCCTACTGCATTGACCAAGATCAACTGCAAGATTTCCTCTAGCTGAATACCCAAATTGACTGCCGAATCCGAGGTCATCGACTTTCACTATCGCATATCCCAGAATGCAATTGCGACAGAAGAGTCCTCTGGTAGGACCGTTTCTGGACGCCATTTTGTTTTTTGTTGCAAGAGTTTTGGTGGAGTAGTTTCGCTGCTGTGAATTTTCAAAGTTCAGCATTTTTTCACAAAGATTTTCTGGAACAATGGCAGATCAGGTAATTGTAACTTGAAGAATCGATTTTCTGATGCGATGGTGATGAAGAGAGTGTATTGAGGGCTACACTCTTAAAGTTTTGAAGCGAGACGATTCGGACGGCAATCCCAACACAGTTATAAAGAATGATTGACTGCTGACTGATTTTGAAGCCGGAATCAATAATAATTCGGGCAATGATAATGATGATATTGAATTGCCCATTGCTGCTGGGCCCCCAGCCACCCCAAAAAAGAACATTTGGAAAATAAAAGTTGCTAGAGATTGTTTAACTGTTTGACCGGAGTGGTAGGCTACAAGAAGTGGAAGCCACAAAAAACTTTCACTTGTTTTTTTCACTTGTTTTGACAGCTAGGAGATGGGGTCAGTCAGTGGGTGTGGCCCACGATTTGCCTGTGGGAGTGTCACCTTTAGCCTTTTGATGTCAGAGGAATTTTTGGCAGACTTGGAGCAAAAAACAAATTTATATGCTGCACAAAAGCAAGCAGAAAAGAATGAAGATAAACTCTGGCCTAAATTAAAAACTATCTCGTTTTTCAAAAAGCAGAGGAGATGGACAAGAGGTAGATCATCACCATAGTGTGCGTCTCTGAGAGGAGAGTGTTGATTACTCGGAGCACTTTTGCAAAAGCCCATTTTAGCGGAATTCCATCACAATTTAAAGTCCAGACAAATATTATTTGTATGTTATGCCTTCAGTTAAAAAAAATTGTTGAAGTTTGGGTTTTTCGTTCCCCTGACAACAAGGGTTAATTCTTTAGTGTGCAGAACATATAGAATGACTTTTTGTTCCTGAAGATTTCAGTACTTGTTTAGACTTGGAAAATCACTATGTGCTCCTAATCCATGACGTTCAGTGAATTTAGGGAGAATTATTTCAGCAACGAGAACACTGAAGTAGAGTTAGTCTGTCTCCTCTCTCCTCTCTCCCCCCCCCCCCCCCCCCCCCCCCCCCTCCAGTTCACTACATATGGGGGAAAAAAATGGCCGTTTCGGTTGGAGTGATGTGTTTGAAATTTTTTTCATGAATTTCATAGAATAGGTGAGTAAAAAGTTTGTTTTTTTTTTTTTTTTTTTTTATTGAGGTTTCTTTATGGCAAGTGTATGTGCTGTGGAGTTACCTCACTTGGCATGGTATTCTCATAGTCATGTAGTACAGTTAATCTGTAGGCAGAGGGTTAAAATGTCAGTAAATGTCCATAACGATTGCACATAATGTATGCACTGTGATGTATTTGCATATATAGTTGTGCATGTTTTTTTTTCTGAAAGAAAAATGTTAAACCTCAGAACTCTTAAATCTAAAATCTGTTGAAATGATGTCAAAGCCTTGTAAAATGGTCAACATAAAGAAGAAAAAAAAAAATATCAGAAAATGTATAGCCGAGACTTAACATTCCTTTAAAAGATTTATTCACTGCATTCCATCTTACATGTATGGAGTGTATTGTCAAAGAAATATGCACCCACCGACCTTACATATAGTTCATTAACAATCACAAAAAGCATATGATCATGTGTATGCAGATGACCTGGAAAATTAACTTTGTTTATTTCCCTTGACTGAGACACGTTCAGATATTTGGAGGCAGCGCGCAACATCCTCAAGAAGTCGTCGGTGACCTGTCAACGCCTTCTGGGATACTGATAACTTTCATTTTGGCAGCAAGAACAAGAAAATGAAATTTGTCTTGCAGGAAGAAAAAAAAAAATAATGGTTAAGGCTTAAGAGAGTAATCTGGGGAACTTTATAGTACCATTTGTGCATGCTTGGGAGAAAGTGGTGGGAAGTAAATATAAATCAGTGAATTGCAAAAATGTGATAAACATACATCAATAAAAATGAATATTGTAACTGGATTGTTGGTTTGAAAGTAGATGAACTGCGAGAAAAAAATATGAATGCATGTACATAAATAGCGAGGTCGAGATTCAGAGGTTCCACCCTGCCATTAAAGTGAATATCTTGAGATTCTGAGGTTCCACCCCATGGTAGAGTAAATTTTCCATCAACAATACAAATATGAATGCATACCGTACAACAGTAGACAATTCACTGTAAGGGTAGTATCAGTGTACAAGCCTTCAGTTCAATTTGTCTGCAAAATTTTACATACACTGAGAAAACCTTTTAAAATGGTTTATTTCTGGACTTAAAGCTCATCAAAATGACACCACAAAGTGGACACCAATTATAATGCATCAACTGAAAGATGCCGATACACAAACATTATACACTGCATGCGTCAACCTTGCAGAAGACTACACCATGCATAGGGTAATTGGATGTACTAAAAAAAAAAAAAAAAAAAAAAAAAAAAAACTGCTGCATACATTGCAAGATCAATGACATGCTTTGTATGTATAGTGCAACCCCATAAAGATAGCAATTAAACTTTCACAGGTTGACACAAAGGAATCTTGTCAAATATGTACCTAAAAACAATAATGGAATAAAAATCGACAGTAGTAACACACAAAACTTTGCAGTACAAGCCTGCATACTGTAAACACAAAATATACATAGACTGCATCACCGAATCAACAATATAAGCCTCCAGGGCACCAAAGAAATACAGCAAATGTGTATCTGCCCAAATCTTCCCCCCTCCCTCCCCCCAAAAAAAGCAGCCCCCCCCCCTCTCTAAATTTATTTGAAATTCAATTGTTTACTTAATCTGTTGTAATATGAGTAATGTTGTGTGCTTTTGGTTATCATTTTTCTGTTGCATACATATTTGTATCTTTTCATGAAGGCAGGATTGAAAAAAAAAAAAAAAAAAGCTACACCCCTTTCTAAATTCTCTCAAAACATCTAAGTGTGCTATACATCTTTTTATGTTAACATGTGCTTGAAATGGAAACAGACATTTTATTTCAAAAATAAACAAACAAAAAAAACCCAAAAAACACCCCCTTGTAGTCCTAAAGTGTTTACACTTCCAATGATACCTCTCCGCCCCACCTCCTTGAAAACATTTCATACTTATGTTGGTTGTTACTCCTTAATTTGGTTCTTTTTTTTTTTTTTACAATGCATTCTTTCCTCCTCATCAAATGTTGCTGCATCATTCATATCACAAAGACAGCAGTGGATAAACACGTAAAAAAAAAGTTCTGATTACCTTTGTCATGCACTCAGTTTCAAAAGATACATTAGGATCAATCATTGCCAGCAGAATAGATGTAAAGGGTTGCCAACTGTCATTTCATCACAGATTTCTACTTTTCTCTTCATGGATTTCCATAGAATTTTTTTTTTTTCTTTTTGACCTATTAAAACAACCCATACATAACCTTCTGAACACTAAATCTGGAATATTAATGTTCTCAAATGTGAAGAAGAGATGTACATTTGGATGTTTGATGTTCAACTATGTGGAGCAACACTTTTTTGCATTGAAATGGGAATGTAAATAAAAGCAGTGGAAGACTCCAGGACCTGTCCCTGAAAGAACGGGAAAACTACCCTGGAATACCTGACACTGACCGTAACCCGACTTTAACCAAGCTCGACCCAAACCTCAACCCTAACTTCATAAAAACTGATGAAAATCTTTACTGATATAAAACCTGATTAAGATCTTTGCCGACTAACAGAGCGTAGGTGGGGGAGGGGGAAGTAGAGTTGTCTTTTCTTGCTATCCGTCGATAAAGCAGAAAAACATCATCTGCCCAATGGCAACAACTGTCCAACATCTGGACTGTTAAAAAAAATACAGGAAACGAGAAGGTAAATTTCAGTCCCTTTCCCCATTTAGTTTCATCCACTGAAATGTTGAGTTCATTTTCTGTTATGCCGACAACCTGTTTAACAAAATCTTTTTTTTTTTCTTTAGGTTCATTTTCTGCATTTACTTACCTCTGGAAGTCGGCATCCGTATTATAATCATCAACATGAAAACATTTCGTAACAGATGTTTGAAGATAATCTTACATCCAGCAAGTTTCGGCCTATGTCAAATGACATTTTTTGACATGAAATACCCATTTCAAAGAGGCTCGCACATTTCGGAGCCAGCGAGTATTTTGGCAAGTCTGATATACAAGAACCACATGCAAACACCACACTGCATGCTTACTTTAGCATGGAATGCTGCTGCTTTGCAATTCCGTTGTGACGTGCTCCGACTTTAAAAAAAACACACAAAACTCATGTAAACGTGCAAAATCCATAGGAGTACCTCTGGTTCATGATTTCATGTAAGACACAAGAAAAACCACAAACCTGAGACAATATGTGGGAAGATTCTGCCACTGACCATAAAGATAAGCCACAACTTCCACCCTATCAAAGAATGCGGATATTTGTGATGCTGCAGACTGCATGAAAAGCAACATCAACACGAGTAAACAAATCTCGCCAATGAGCTTTCTTTCAAACATCCCGATCCTTAGGTTATCACAGATAACAGAGAGTTCTAAAATTTTGAACTCGTAAAGACCACAGATGCACAGAAAGAAAAGATAGAGGGAGGATGTGGAGACACAAGTTGAAGACCAACTACCCGTTTGGTCTTAATGTGTGGGATTAGTTGGGTTTCACATGAACAATCTGCCCTGGGAACTTTGCCCTTCACTGAATCAAGACTTCACCCAGGCATCACTATTTATTGTACAGTAATGAGGGGGGTGGGGGGATTAATGACGTAAAAATCACACATTACGTCAACTAGTTTTGACGCCGACTTCCATGGTCAGCTGTGGAAGGTTTGCAAACACCGAAACCACTTCTGTAAAATGCTTGGGTGTTCGTTTGTTTTTTTTTTATTTGAATTAGAGTTCTAAAATTCATATGAATCCACCTCGACGTAAACACCATTCAAAACGATTCCAGATCTGTTTTAAAAGTGTTGACAAAATCTGAGCAATAATATCGGAGTGCAAGTAATATCAGCGTATAAATATGAGCTGTAAAATCAATTCTGATCGAGATTCTTCTCAAGTAAACTGGACAGGAGATTCTACAAAAGTACATGTCCCATTTTCGACTTGGTTCCTCAAAATAGTATGACAAACAATCTGAAACATTTTTCAAACAAGACGAAAAAGAGCTGGAGACAACTGTGTGGGCTTATCAAAAAAAAAAACAAACAAAAACATGCACAAGAACGGAGCAAGCATTGAAATGACACTGGCATTCTCAAAACGATCCATGGCCAAAACAGAAAATACTACCAAGAAAACATTAACAGTCAATGATACAACTTCTTTTTTTTTTTTTTTTTTAAAGGAGAAAACTGAAAGATGAGTGTAGAAAACTAACAGTGAGCATATTTCTATTCAAAAGCCACTTTCAAACTGAAAAACAATTGCCCTTCTGCAACACACATACACACAGTGCAAACAAGTAAGAGAGAAAACATTGCACTGAACACACAGGAACGGAAATTAAAAAAAAAAAAAAGCTGGCAATCCAAGGTTTGTATGTGTAGAGATTGTAATTCTGCTCCTTGACAATGCTTCCATTTAATGGCACTGCTTCTCATACCTAGCACATTGAGTTTGTTTTCACCTGAACAGGTTTGCAAGCACTGGTGATTTCTACAATGTGATGAATATTCATTTGAAAAGATTGTGCTACATTACAAAAAAAAAAAGAAAAAAGTTGAGGTAATTTGCTAAACATCATCTAGAATGACAGACGAAAAAAACTGGCAAAAAAAAAAATGGCCATTTCACTGTCCATGCCCTATTTTAATGCACTTTCGCTGGCAAGTTATGAGAATGCTATTTTAATACAAATTATTTTAACTTTCACTTTCACCTTAGCAAATGGATCAGTAAGTATCCATTCAGGAACTCAGTGCAAATATCTTACGAACTATTTGGAATTCTTCCATGAATTTTAACTGTGCGTCATAAGCATAAAAAGATGCTTTAAAAAAAAAAAAGAAAAAGAAAGCTGTCTTTGATAAAAATATCAACAAATAAACAATGGTGACACTGACAGTCCTCCAGCCCAGGCAAATGTAGAGACAAGAGCAATCAAGATGATTCACAAGTCATTTTGGAGTTTACAGTCGGCAGTTTCGAACCGCCCTTTGCTCCCTGACTGGCTGCTCGTAATGAGCTCACCAGCTGCACTGCTGAATTACTCTGCACTGACCACCACCACTGACAGTGAGTTCACCGTTTTTCACCCTACACCGAACCATCGTTTACAATTAACTGCTGAAATACCCAACACTGCTCACCAGTTGTTTACTGGGAGTTAAATGTTTGTGGTGCTGAATTACCATTACCTGTGGTCCCCCACCCAGCAAAGTCATTGTAATCATGTACTAGCTTGGGCATGTACACTTTCGCTAAATAGCAGATAATTCCAATTTATTTTTGCCTTATCCATTTTGATAGCTGGATTCAACTTCTGTTCAGATTCTAACCATGATCGTTGTCCTAAAGACAATGTGCACAAAAAATGAATTGCCACCGAGACACACACAGACGGTCAAAGAAAGAACAAAGCAATACAAATTAACTGCAACACTGAATGACTGAGCCACCAAGTGAAGGAACAAAAGAATAACAAAATGGAGACAATGCGTTTTGACCTACTGGTCTTCATGTGGAACAAATATCATTCCTAATGGTTTCGATACGATGGAAACAAAGGATGAACAGTCACCTCTTCAATCTGGGTGCAAAATCTGATCTTGGGTGAAAAGCTAAAACTTCATTGTATAACTGGAAAGAAGAGATAGAGTAAGGGCAGATGGAAAATACTAACAGTAACAATAATTACAGTATCCTACTTGTATAATGATAACAATAATGACTAATAATAACAGTAATAATAATAGTGGAAGAATACTTACAATAATAGCAATAATAACAACAATGGTAGTAATAACAATGACATAGAAAGTAGGAAGAAAAGACACAGAAAGATTATGATGATCATCATCATTACCACCATTCATCATCATTATTATTAACATTGCTATTGTATCTCCTTGCATATTTTTTTTACAGCTTTATCTTACTACTTTCCCCCACTTTCTGTCATTATTGTTAGTAGTATCATTATTGTTATTACTATCATTGCTATGATTGTAGCTTCTCTTCTTTTTCTCCTGCTCCACCTCCACTGTGACCATTATTATTAAGACTGTCATTATTACTGTTAGTAGTAGTATTATCAAATGACTATAATACCATAATTATTATCATTTTAATCAGTATCTTCCCTCCTTCAGCTTCTTCCCTTCATTTCCACTCTTTAGTTTTTGGTCTGAGACCACATTTTCCATCCATATCGAAGAGATAAATGAACTAGTTGTCCTTGGTTTTCATTGCTTTGAATTCCTGGATTTCACTGCCAGAAACAACAAACAAACCCAAACAAACAATGATATCACAGCTGCCAACCTCGTGGAGTCAAACTTCAGGAACCAGGGGAAGAAGGGGAGGAGGGAGCTGAACAGGGGGCACTTTGGTTCTTGACTAAAACCATTTCTAACCCTCCCCACTCCCCTCCGAGTTTCAGTTTTAAATGTGGTTTTTAAAACGAAAATGTATTTTACATTAAACTGCAAACATCCACATCAGATTTAGGCGTTGTTCTGCAACATTCTATCATCCAGTTTAAAAGAACCCCCCCCCCCCCCCCCACACCCCACTAAAATCCTTTATTTTTAAACAAAATTGTGAATTTCTGGATTTTTTTTTCCCACTTAATTTTGGATTTCAGGACTTATTACTGAATTAGGAAAATTCCAGCAAAAAAAAATTGGCAGGGTTGGCAGTTATGGAACGGTACAAAGCTGAAATGTACATGGTACAGTATTTCTAAACTAAAGCTACAGGAAATCTGTCTGAAAAATCTGAGCATTCTATGCTCTTCTCAAACACCCACTTTACAGACTGCCTTTGTCTTTAAATACTGACCACATTACTACATTTTGGACAGTGATTTTGATCCTCACAAACTGTCAAAAGCTTTATTGTTCCATGCTGAATAGCAAAACACTGCTTGGTCACAATGGAAAAAAAAAAAAAAAAAAAGGCTATTTCACTGAAATATTCTTAAACTCCACTGAAACTTTGTGGAAAAAAAACTTGCACAGAAAATCTGCAAGTTCTTTTATTTTCACAGCCAGGCGACCACACAGATTTTTCAGGGCTGTGAAAACAGGAAAAGAGGAGGAAAAAGGTTGCATTCTGAAAAGAACAAGAGACATACAATAAATGATATAGCAGCTTATCTATTGATCTCCTCAAGATGAGACTGGGCCATACCGACAGTCAGTTATTCCACTTGACTTGTCACTCGGATTAAAAAAAAGTAACAAAAGTAGTTTGTGAAAATGCAGCCATGCGAATAATATATCAGATTTGGGCATTTCTTCAAGCTGCATCAAAACGAGAAAGAAATATACCAAAGACAGTTTTGGGGTAGGCAGGTCTGCAACGACAAACATGGACAAAAGTAGGAAAAATGTCATCCCTACCAACTAACTCTTTTCATCACCTAAGATTCTTTAATATTCAACATGGTTGTTGCTCCACCCCTGTAGCTGAAAAGGGTAGAATGTTCTGAAAATGAACAGGAGAAATAAAGGTTTGTTTGTCCACAGGTAGACAGGTTCATCACTGGGGAACTAATCAGCTAAACGTCCCTACGAGCCAGTCGGTCACCTAAAACCTAACTGAACAAATGCTGCCACTGATCATGTATACTGCCATCTCACCAGACCATTTAAAAACAACAACACACACACAAACAAAAACAACACGACTCTATGTTGTATGCCAATGACCAACAATCAAAAATGCTTAAACAGCAAAAAAAAAGCTAACCTGCGCCTCCCCAATGTTCCTAGAGCATTTAAAGCTTGAGGGTCCTTGGTACCCTCTGCTGAGCAATCTGCGAAGAAATCTGAAGGTCACAACCAAACAGTGTCAATCTGAAGACATTCTTATTTATGTGATACTATCGCACCAACACGCTCACCTATTTAGCTACAAAGCACGCACAAACTGGTATCCACCAAAATATTCGCTGATCTGTTTTTACCATGGGGTGAAACCAGGAAAAAATGAAAAGCAGGAAGGCCAGGGGTCCAGCTGAGGCCCCCTGGTGGGGTCAAAAGGCAGAGTCCCTTGTTGGAGGTGAGGGGGTGAAGCCCCCTGAAGCTGAAGAGTTTCTACACCTTTGATTGGTAAAATCTGGGCATTTGGAGACACCTTACCTCCTTTTTACCATGTTATCCACACGATCACCATTAAAACTTATATTCATGTTACTGACCTGTATTCAGTGGGGTTCACTTAATTCAAGAAACCGGAGGAAACAATAATTTTTGTTGACTATAATTTGTATTGACCCCTTCTGACAATTATGAAGACAGCTTGCAGTTTGAACTCGAGAAATAGTCTGCGGTGACCAGAATGTGTGCAGCTGCTGTTAGAAGAACTCCTTGTATGGAAAACTAGACTTTTTACTTCAACCAAAAACTTGTGTGGTCATGTTTATTCCAGCAGAAAGTTCAGCCTGCAACCCTGTATCTCAGGGGGAAGGAGTGGGAGTGACATACTGGTGGGGTGGAGGTTACTGGTACAACAGGTATGCATCTTGGCTCGATTTAAGCTGTGAAGTTATAAACATACTTGGATTTTAACCTTGAATCTCCTACATGTGTAGATTTTGAAGAGTCCAGACAAATTTCAATAAAGTTACTTGGAAAAATGAAGATCACTAAATTCTGGGGCACAAGTTAACTTCTTGTTGTTTGCATCCGTCTGTCTCAAGAGACAATGGTGATGCGCCATGGATCAGTCAATTGTGGAGTTCCAGCGCTTACTGTGGTTGAAGAGCCTGATCCTTGAGCGGGCAGACTCTGTTGCAGTTGCTGCAGGTGAAGTCTCGGTCACGAGTGTCTGTGGGTACCGAAATTTGCCAACTGTGGCGTCTCCATTCTTCCCATTGGTCAGGCCATCAATCCTCTCCTGCAGAAGAGGAGCCACAGCCAGCAGCAGAAGAAACATGCTTGGGTGAGGAGGGGGTAGTCCATCACCCCCCTCCAGAAGATGAACCCATGCCTTGTTTGGTGGTGGAGGAGGTAGTCCGTCACCCCCCTCCAGAAGATGAACCCATGCCTTGTTTGGTGGTGGAGGGGGCAGTCCATCACCCCCCTCCAGCTGCCGTACTTATATATCATCGGTAAATTTACTTCTACAACGAGATTAACTCCTGGGTACAAACCCTGAGGGTTCAGCGCATTCTACTTTGTACCTATATCCTCTGGGTTTTGTCTGGGTTTCTACCTACAAAGTATCTAGAAAGTAGAAAAAGGGTGAAGGTCAGATAAAAAGAGGGATTCCCTCCTTCTGCGCATATCTTGAATAACCCCCTAACCTTCTGCACATGTCTGTCGCCTTCATGTTGTGTGTTGACAACATGGCTGCTAAACAGCGTGCCGTCTGCTTCCCGTAGCTGGCATTTCACTTCCACAGGCAAGTGATGCCACAAGGCCAGTGTCACTCTCCTAACGATTCTTGAGGTTGTTTGCTGAAACATGCCGATTGTTTCACCAACATCATCTTGAAATGTGCCAGTGGAAAAAAAAGTGCAGTGCCAGACACACTTGTAGAGCAGGGGGCAGACTTCTGTGTCTCAGTCTGTGCCAATCAAATTCAATGTCTTCTCGGAGAGTGTCTGTCAGCTGAAGAGATGTTGACGACGAAAGCTTAACTTTGCGTAAAGTTCTTCATCATTGAACGTGTCCAATGGATTTGTTTTGTCCAGTAAAATACGATTTCTCCGCAGCAGTTGCCTTCTTAGGTGAAAAACAACAAAACTGGCAGCCATCTTTGTTTTGATCTAAGCCAGGGTGAACTCATGCCTTATCCTCGTTGTAGGTTACCCACCCTTCACCCACTGCAAACCACAAGGTTAAAGGTTACTGGACATTCGAGCAAGTAAGCGAGCTTACAGCGAGGTCACTTCCGCGTTACCAATGACATGCAAGTACGGCCCCAGAAGATGAACCCATGCCTCATTTGGTGATTAAAGGGGACAGACCATCATCCCCTTCCAGCAGTAGAGGAGCCTCGGCCAGCCTTGCCTGTCGAAGAAGATCAGTCTGCTCCAACAATTGAAGAGCCACCCTTTCGTCATTCACCACAAGTCTGAAGACCCCCTGACAGGTACCAATCAACTGATTTCAGAACCGAGTCAAACTTACGGCCCCTGGACCAGAACAGGAGGAGGAGGGCCCAACATTAAACGTCGCCTCCTGTTTAAGGCTGATGGTGGACGCTAAAACCTGATGATTGGGTGCAAAGACCTGATGACGTGACATGCACCTGTGCTGAAGTGCTGATATTATTCATGGTCTGATGGAATCCAATGATTCTGGTTATCTGTGCACTGCTGCTGGTGATGAATATGTTCCTTTTTTTTTTTCCCAGCTTCCTCAGTGCAAATGGAGTTTACTTCTGGTGGAAGCTAAAATAGTCATGTGAAATGTATACCTTTTTTTTTAAAAAACTATTTATGAAACAAGTTCTACTAAACTTTATATATAAGTTGTATTAATAATACACTGTGGTGACAAGCTTTAAGAATGTACCAATCTCTTGATTATCATAAGGCGTGAAAAATAAGAGTTCTAATATGAGTGGAAATAAATCAAGTTGAAATCTATCATATAAACAGAATGTTTAAAAAAATATATATATATATCCGTAGGAGGGGAAATCTAAAGAGCAAAAACTCTTACTCATTTCCACACGCGAAATGACTTTGGGCCGTGCCGTGTCAGTTTTTTTGGCATGTCCAGAAACATACAAAAATTGGCGAAAGAGCATGCCTCTGTGCCAAAGTATGCTGATGAATAAGGTTTGAAAGTAATTTTTATCAGAAAGAACCTATTTCACCATAGTTGATGTAAGATTTGGCGGTTTCTATCCTGAAGAAGCCTTTGCTGTGTGGTGGTATGTGAAAATGGAACTTCTGAACACTGGCATCAACTGTAGACTTATCACCATTAGGCTCGATAAATAGCATCATCATTATTGGCTGAAGCAGCATTTGCATTCTCTCAGCAAAATGACGAAGGTATGATCAGTTTGGAATATAAAAACCTGAATTGGACGGTATAATCAGGGTGCAGTTTTTCCAAAACGTTCGAGAAAAATTTTTTTCACCCAGACTTTTCGTGATTTCAGGATCACCGAACAAACAGCAAGATCGAATTCTGATTTCCGGCTTTTCCGGACATGTGGTTTCATCCACGTTTTACATGGAACAAGGCATCAGAACAAACAAAAAACCTCACATTCATACTGAAGACACCCCCCCCCCCCCCCTTCCCTTTCCTTCTTTCCATAGAGAAGAATTCAGACTTGCCAAGACTTAAGATTCTCCACAGGAAGGATGAAAGGTAGCAGACTGGAGTGGGTAGGTGTGCAGGTGTGTTAAGGAGGGGGCTCTGAGTGAGGGATGGATGAGAGATTTAATATCTTTGTTAACAGTGCCGTTCCACATTTGGAACTGCTACATTTCAGCTGTGACAGTGCACCATGACTGGCACAAAACAAATCACCAGCTTTGTTAGTAGTAATGCAGTCATTGTCTCCTCTTTTTTGTTGCTGTTGTTGTTGCTGATGTTGTGGTTGCCGATCTCTACAATGAGACTGGAGGCTGATTCTTGCATCCATAAATTGAGGACCAAAGTAGCTGAATCAACGCCATGACTGCTTCTTTTCCATTAGCAGTGTGAAGACTCAAATCAGAAATGGGGGGAAAAAAAAATCTCGGCAGCAGCTCTCAGGATGCTGCATTTGGCCGCCGCCTTCATTGACGAAACCCGAGTTGCCGCGCCTCATGATGAATTTATGACTTTTGACTTCAACAAAGTTTTAGAGGAAACACAATCATCCTATTGAATATGAGTGCCCAACAATCCAATCCACAGAAGAAATACAAAAAGTCTGTGGCAAACCTACAGATAAATGGACCAGCCAACCAGAGAATGAGAGAAGAGTAATAAAAAAAAAAATAATGCACACATAAGAGCAGATTACCAATACCATTCATCTACCCCCGAAAAAAGATTCAAACAAACAAAAACTTATGCTTCATTTCCCTCGGAGTAATCACATTGTGTAATGAGCGGCATCACGTAAAACAATTCTGATCTTTTTTTATAGAGAGCATTCACATCACAAATACATCACAGAGCTATCCTGGATTTTCGCAGGGGTCGAAGTCTTCCAGAAGAAACAAAATAAAAACAAAATAACAACAAAACAACAATAAAACAACAACAACACAATCACAACAAAACAAGAACAGAAAAATGTGTTGCTTGTTTCCAGATCAGCGAGACTGTGTCTCAGTCTCACTGATCTGAAAACAAGAAAAACACATACTCAATACAATCAGGATCAGCTAGGTTCCTGTGCTTTGGGGTTCCTGGACATTACGGCAAAGATGATCTTTTGTTATTCCTCTTCCCGAGTAATTTTTCTGGTTAGCATGACTGAAACAAAACAGATGAATATTTAGTGGCTTTCAGTCTGATTTAGTCATCTTTTTAACAAAACCTTAAAAACACTCTCATTATTATCAGCAGTCTTTAGTTAGGAAGCTACAAAAGTTAAAAAAAAAAAGTGACTTCCTGTCAAACTATGTGTTTTTCATATAAACAATAACACTTGGTAGAAAAAAAAAAAGTACGTGACAAAATCAAGGCTACCAATTTGGGAAAGAAAAATCCATGAAATTCTATGGAGGTCCAGCAGATTTGTCCCCCCTCACTCTGAAAATGTTTGAAGCTCGTTTTCAAAACAGTGCAGTCTGATGTAAACCTGAGCATCAAGTGTTGTATCGTCCACTTTTCATCCAACAACAACAACAAAGACCATTTGTTCGTAGACGCTTTGTCACGCTTCAATCAATCTTTAACTTGTACTGTGTCTGGCTGATGCACAACATCAGAGTATACCTACAATGTCTTCAACCTGCAGGGCAAAATGGTGACTGCCCACTCTTGCGAAGAAGTGCACACAAGATTTCGTGACGACAGCGTCGTCTGCTGGTATACCAAAAACACACCTTTTCATTGTTTTCTCCCCTTATTTGTTTTCACTGAAATATCCTATTCTTCTCATATTCTCACTTTTTGCTTAAATTTGTTAATTCAACTGGAAGAGGGAGCTCTGCAAGTTACTAGAACAGGTTAAAACCATCTGCAAAAATGGCTGAAAATCTGAAAGGCTGGTCAGATTTAGGAATGACAGGACTGGCTAAAATTTGTGGGCTTGACGATCAGTCGTGGTGCGTTCTTGTGTGCCCTGTGGTCAAACACTGACCTACGACTCAAGCTATGTAGGAAAATAGTTGACTTCTAATATGAATGCTGGCATCGCACAATCACTGATAACCTGAATTAGGCCACTATGATTTGCTGCTGTACACAAAAAGGTTGATCGCATCAGTGAGATCAAGATTCTTAGAACTGTTTTTTTTTGTTGTTGTTTTTTTTTACTTTCCTTGGCTAAACACTATTTACCTCACTCTCCTAGTATATTTGTTATTTTATTTGAGCTGTCACTTTGTCATACTTTGAGCAACACTGCATTTTCACTATAGGCTGACAACCTTTCCAACATCTTAATTCACTTTGAAGAGTACTATTGCATTTAACCATAGACTGATAATGTTTTCAACATTTCAATACAGGAAATAGTTTATGCAGCTTGAAAAACTCCACACAAGGACTTTCACTCTTTCTTTCAATGTTAAGTGTGCGTTTTAAAGCAGAAGGTTTAAATGAGGCACGGTCACACATCTATGGCAAAACTACCTGAAATAGTCCAATCCTGAAACCAAACTGCAGCCTGCCACAACCCACTTTCAGGACTGGAGATCTCTTCAACACTTCCATCACCAAAAAGAAAAGTTTACACCTTCTGACCCCTGAGGCCCAGCTCTGACACCTTTCGTTGTGCATACGACATGATGATCATGCTGGCACCATTGGCGACGAAGCTGCGCAGCGTGCCGGGCGTCAGACCGCGGTACAGGGCGAAGAACCCCCCTCGTTCCCTGATCACCAGCCTCATCCGCTGTAGGACCGACATTTGTCTGCAGAAGGCACCACATCACCGTGGTCTTCTTTCTGACTATGTCTTTCTCAGTCTGGTACTTCTACCCATGACTGCTGTGTTTGTATGGAAAGATGGGACCCAAACTTAGTACACTGTAACTGATCTCAATCACAGACGTTGGAAATATCACACAAAGCAACATATACATTCCAAAGAAGTCCTGTAAAATTAAAAAACAAAAACAAAAATCCCCCCCCCCCCCCCCCCCCCCCCCCGAAAAATACCTCTATGTGAATGCGCACACACTTGTGCATGTCTGTAAGTGCTAGTTTCATTCCATCTCCTGAGAATAATGTAAGGTATGGTTATGTTGCTTATAACCCAGCTAACCGCAAAAGGGCCATATCAGGGCTGCCACCACGTTAAAATCAACTCACCTCCTGACAGTAAGCATTCCATGATACAGACATGACATTTACCCATCATTCTGATGAATATAATCAGCACCCAAAAACATTGGAATGAAAACAAGTAATCACACTTACAGAGCAGGTAGAAAGACACGCGTCACCTGAGCGCCTCATCTCACACAAATGTAAACAACGCGAGTGGATATATGTCAATCATCACAAACGCACACATCAACAGAAACCAACATCAACCTCAGAACTACACAAACATGTTTGTTGACCAGTTAGTCCCACAAACATCAAACAGAAATTTTCACCAGGGAAATAAGAACACTGATTTTTCTAGAAAGAACGTTAACTCAGATGCACTGTCTTACGATGATTTAAATATCCAAACTTCCTGCAGCCTTCTGTCTTGTTATCTACTTCATGGATGATATCTTCATGTATCTCTTACAGATAAACCATCAACACTGTGTAGAGAATGGATACAGTGTCAAAACATTATTTGGACTTAAATGCACAGTTCCTGAAGATGATGTGTGGCTGCCAAAATTTGGATATAATCATCATCAAAATGCATCTGCCTTTCTACTTTTAGATGTGGATTAAGAAACAAATTTTAACTGTGGCTATCAGTTTTGTATCCAAATGTGTTGGTCAACTCATATGCATGATGTACATTCATGACCGCCCCACCCCCCAAAAAATGTGTGTGTGTGTGTATATATATATATATATATATATATATATATATATATATCTATCTGTATATATATATATCTGTCTATCTGTATGTATATATATCTATACATCTACACACACAACACACAGACTATGGCTGAATATCATAGCATTTACACAACAAAATTAATCCAGTGCACAGAACACAGTATGTGCTCACTCTGTATGCTCATGCCTATTCCACCTGCATATTCTAATGCATTAGGAAAACAGCATAAAGAAAACACCACCACACAAGGCCAGATATCTTTCTCTTCAGTTTGCATTTATATCTGACAAAATATTTTCACACACCTATACATGAACGTTAAACACTGACATTTCTTCACAGTCATCAAGCACATGCACTGTTGCTGTGAGGCAGGATTTCAGTCAAAGTGAATTGAGAGACAAACAACCCAGCAACACAAGTGAAAATGACAACTGTAAAGTGAACAGACTGACAGGTTGGTAATGGGCCAAAGGTTAGCTTTCTCTGCCTCCAGTGCATATAACACTACGACTGCAGCTTCAAGCAGCGCTACAGAAAAGATTTTTTTATGCAGCGAAACTGGTGCCCCTATTATATACCCTAGCTTATTGACAGAAGTAATATACTCTGGAAAATAAAGGGGTATGTCACGTCAATGTGTGCTAAAGTCCAAAAGCGGCCGCTCAGATCAACCCATTTAATAGTCACAGAACACTGCAGGGTGTACACACACAAAACACACCAAAGGGATTAAAAAGAAAGAAAAGAAAAAAAAACAAGACTCCTACTCACTGGCCATATCCGCTCTGAACTTGGCACTTCATGTACTCCAACGGCCAAACCACCCACCAGGCCAGAGTGGCAGCAATACCCGCCGTTCAAAAACGGGCCGAGCAGCGGGCGTTTGAAGTACTCTGGGAAGTGCCTCCGCCCCGAGTCTACCGTTATGAAGAATGTGGACATCAAGCCCATAGTCCTGACCCATGTAACGCCAAAGCCCTGGCAAAGTGCAAAGAATATGTTCAGTAAGCAGGTATGCATTCTGTGTGTGCAAACACTAAAGCAGATTGATCTTCTTCTTATTAAGCACCAACCCTCTGGAATTTGCTAACCCATAACTTGCGTCCCCAAAATGACACCACCATTTTAAAAAAAAAAAAATCAAGCTCTAAAACCCCATCTGTTTAATTCAGATGAAATGAAGTTTGAATAGAGTGATGGGGAAAAAAAAAAAAAATCACAAAGTTTTATCCCATATGCACTTCTACAGGCTTCTGCTAGGGAGATGACTTGATCACGACATTTTATGACAATGCAAAACGTTTTGATGTCATATCATGAGGGTGATTACAAACAGAAAACAATGAAGAAGGGTGACAGTGAGGATGAAAAACGGCAAACACAGAGATTTCTTCCCTGATTCATTTTCTCATCCAGTCTACCATTCCACTTTCATTTTCAGCGTTAACACAACTCGCCCATTCCTTCCCTATCTCTGTTTCTGTACGGTACCTGTGTTTTGTCAGTCTCCCTCCTAATCCTCATATACTTTTCTGTGGGTGTGTTTTACAAAAATGTTGGCTACTCATTTGATGCCAAAAGTTTTGCATTGTGGCTACATACCTTGACGGCATATTTGAAATAACAGCCCGAACATGTCCCCAGGAACAAAATGGTGCTGCTGTCCATTTTTTTTTTTTTTCATTTTCCCACAAGAACAGTCATTATTCTATGACCTTTTGTTAATTCATTTCATTCAATGTGAACTTGCAGCAGGCAACACTTTTTTAACACTTCCTTTTACAGAGACATTTTCAATTGTTTTCATCTATCTGTATTTAGCCATTATTTCACTTCCCTCTGAATGTTCCTACCATTATTCCTGATGATGTGTTGGATGTGTTAGTCTATGTGTCTGCATAAGGAAGCGGGAGAAGTGGGAACTGTAACTGTTACATGGTTTCATTTTTCTTAACTCACCCAACCACACTAAGCATCATCTATAATTTGGGTACAGTTGGCTACAAAGACAAAAAATGTTTGCCCAATGTGATACTGTAGTCTTTTAGCTTTTGCCTTGTTGTATTTATATGCTTGTGTGTATGTATAATTTCTTTTTTACTATTAACGTTTATTTATTTTTACATGTGTACTTCTTCCTCTCATTTTGCTATTGTAATGTGTATGTTATGATGATGTTTCAGATATCCCACTGCAAAAATGTTTTATTTTTTATCACCATTTATAATTAAAGTCCCTTATTTTCAAAAACCATGGTATCATGCATAACAAAGAGTTCTGAAACTAAAACAATACAAAAATGTACACATTCCTTTTCTGTAGTTCCAGAAAACATGGCCTAGCAAGCGAGAGATGTTTCTCTGAACAAAAACCTATCAGTAAAAAGGTCACTGCAGTACTAATAAATCACGCACATTAAGCACAAGAAAAATCTTACACAAACAAAGCAAAAATATTCTCCATGTTCACATCAGAACAACTCACTGTGTAAACTTTTGTAAGCTTCCACTTTTGGTCTGTCTGGCCGCGCACCTGAAAACAGCATCATCACCTCACATGTAATAATTATATGCTGGTGCATGTTCGGTTACAATGGTGGATGTTTGCCAACCAGCATCATAACAGGAACATGTACAAAACTAACACCTTCAGTAAAACATGAACCTTCAACGGTTGGTTCAAATACTTGAAACACTCAAAAACATGAAAATACCAACGAACAGTTAGGACTGACAACCTGAGAACTTTCACTGGCACTGCAATGTCTCCTCTGGTGGGTTGCCTCATGGTGGCTAAGTACTGACTGTTCCCTGTGAACCCTAGAGCTGGGCCTATGATAGGACAATCCGGATGTGCTGTGTGTATGAGGGAATGGAAATGTGAATCACGGAAAAATGTCACAGGAGGGGATACAGGAGGTAAGGTAAGGTAATGTTGCTTATAGCCCAGCCGACCTCAAAGGGCTGCATCAGGGCTGTCACCACATTTAAAATCAACTCACAAGTCATAAAAAAAAAAAAAAAAAAAAAAAAAACCCTTTCACACATCTCTTTAAATGACATCTTCTAGAAACGCACCAGAAACTTCGTTAAAAATCTTTCTTCCGAAAAATCTTAAATCAGAAAAAAAATGTTAATCTCTCTCAAAAACCCAAAGATCACGTCAGGCGGGACATCTCTGAACAGGATTTTCATGGACTCTGCTGTAAAATGTTTTGTCTCACATCGTGCAAGTCCAACACTCTAAAAGAATATGTTTCATTGTGAGTGGCACATGACATGGAATGCACCACGGAGGAAAACGGGAGATAAGATATTAAGAAAAGGCTAGTTCAATGGATTCATGAATAATAATGATACATACCTAACAATCTGAATAAAGAAAGAACTTTCCATAACTGGTTCAAAGGATTCATATAGAATAACACAGGTCTAAGAGTGTGAGTGAAGGAAGAACTTTCCATGCCTGGTTACATGAATCTGTGTCAATAAACACAGGTCTAACAATCTGAGTAAAGAAGACAACTTTCCATGGCTGATCCTACTGATTCTTGTAAACTAATACAGGCCCAACACTTGGGTAAAGAGACTTGAGCAATGAAAACTTTCCAGGACTGGCTTAATCAATTTATGAAAAATAATGCAGGCCTAACATAACTGAAAAAAAAAACAAGAAAACTTTTAATGGGTGGTTCAATGGATTCATGTACAATACTATAGCCCTTATAACTTACGAAACAAACTTTCTGTCTGTCGACTCATCCATAAAAAATAACGCAGGCTGAACAACTTGAAGAAAGACCTTTCAGCATATGGTGGATTCAACTGATTCAAGTAAACAGCACATGTTTAAAACTTAACGAAAGAGAAAACTTGCAGAGACTTAATCAATTCATGTGAAATAATGCAGACTTAATTAAGTTAACAACTTCAGTAAAAAGATAAACCTTTCCATGGCTTTTCTATCACATCATGTACAATATATGCCTTAAACCTGAGTAAATTAATTAAGGTTCACACATAATAAATCAATAATAAAACACAGAAAAAAAACCTGCATTTAAAGGTACACAATTCTCATACTAAAACTAATACTCAGCTAGAAGTCTCCAACATGGCCTGACAACATCAGTTACAAGTTTGAATCATGTCGTCCAGCCGATAGGGCTAACTCAGGTTACAAAATAACAACATCTGAGGAAAATTAGAGCAACCACAACTCCATATTTCACACACTAATGCAAACATGTCAGACAACTTTTGAGGCTATCAAGGGAATAAAGTTGAAAGAGAAATTGTTCTGGGAAGAATATCACCAACTGATGCATATTCTAGAGAAAAAAAGTCCTACATTTTCAGCCAATCATCATTTATCATCTAAAACCAGCAAAATACACACTCACAAAGCAACATCAGTTCAAAATGTTAGAGTTTTTCCTCTTCCTTTATATGCTTCACATGTAATATACATAGAAAGAACTTACAAAAATGAAACTTTGCAATCATTTTTACCTAAGGAGAAATACGTTGTATTGTGAACTTATCAAATTTTCTTATTTGAATTTTTCTGGGAATGTGTCTTGTAACAGTTATATGGTTTTATTTCATAAACTTGGCTAAACCTTTCATTTTTTGCAGATCTTTATGCGTATTGCTGATTTAAGTATTAATTTTCCATCAAGACAGCTTCCCTGAAAATTAAAATATTTTGTGTTCATTTCTTTCAAAGATTTTTAAACCAAATATGAGGGGCACTCAAGTCTGTGAATGCAAAGGGCCATATTAGGGGTGCCATCTCGTCACCTGTCACTCCCTGTATAATTTTTTTTTTTTAAATCACACGGACAAAAGTCATTTTTCTTAAATCTTTCTTCAGTAAAATCTTAAATCAGTCAAAAAAAATGTTTATCTCTCTTTCAATAACTCAAAAAAATCACATCTCTAACCAAGATTTTCATGGTGTCTGCTGTCTGCTGTAAAGTGTTTTTGTCCGTTATCATTCGAGCCCTAACACTCTGCAAGAACACTTCATGGCGAGTGGTACATCACTTTGCATGGAACACACCGTGAAGTTTCCTTGCCTTTTAAGAAACAAGGGTGGGTGTAAAAAGCGTTGCCAATATGCCATCAGCATAAAACATTCTTCTGTACAACCCCCAATGGCACATGGTTAAAACTCTCCTTATGATACGGACAAATATAAAACAATTTGTTATTGGTCTGAGTTCAATTCCTTTTTCCAGAGGTCTTTCACATAACCCGAGCTTTAGGTATCAGATCTGTGTGGGAGGGATACAGAATCTGCTCAATTCTTCTTGCAGCATTTTTGACAAGTTGATCGATCACCTCATTGTCTCGAATGACGTAACCAGGAACCAAGCAAAAACTATGCGGTAAGCGTCTGATTTCAGAGAGGTGCACAACTGTAACAAATTCAGAATACAAGGGTGCTTGAGGTTACGGCCAGCAATGACCTCCAGTGCAGAGTGGGAGTCTGAGAGAATGAGGAAGTTTTCATGTTTTGATTTGAAGATTATCTGAAGTGCCAAGACCAATGTTGTGTGCTCAGCAGTGTCTGAGGGAATGTGTTTTAAACATCTCTGAAAGCTGTCGAGCAATGGTGGGTTGATCACTTGTAGGGGAGAAAACAGCCTCCTCTGAATGACATATACTATTCAGAGATTCTATAAATAAATGTTATAGATTTTACTGGTGGATTTTCATCTGGAAATATCCACATGGTAGGCTGTTGCTTTACACCCAGATCGTATTTGTAAATCCATGTTTCACCTCTTTTTCCATTGTCCCACACA
The DNA here is from genome assembly GCA_016801955.1 of Conus betulinus. Lineage (NCBI taxonomy): Eukaryota > Metazoa > Mollusca > Gastropoda > Neogastropoda > Conidae > Conus > Conus betulinus. The sequence goes on from JADBJO010007991.1 coordinate 37,955, forward strand.
TGGTCTGATTTGCCTCCATTAAACTGTGTAGCAGGTACTTGCACCATGCTACTCTGCTCTTCCAGAGAACGTGGGAGACGCAATGGATGCAACACTTCCTGACTCGGAAGTGTTTGTGGGAAATTCAAGCAACGCTTCCAGGCGAGATAGCTTATCTTGCAGCTCCATGAAAGCAATCAGATGCATGAGCTGCTTCATGTGATGATGTTTAACGGCACACACACAGTAGGGGGGGGGGGGGGGGGGGGGGTCCCATGATATTATCATCTTCCAAACTCTACATTCCCTGTTACGAAATTTAAAGAACTACTTATACACTGTTGATTTTGATAGAGACCGCCTTCTCTAATATCACTGATGATGAACAGATGTTAAAATAACCACTGAACTGAACTCAACTGCAATCCAAACCGATACATCACTTTTTCTAGGCACGGCTGAGGATATTTCCCTCTTTAAAAAAATATCATAGTCCATCACAGCAGGAAAATCTCAATTTCCCAGTCATTAATGAGTCACTTGAAGAGTTGATCTTTACTTTGCATTCCCTACCCAACTGGAAGTTTCAGTTCCATCAATGTATCACTGTGTGTGGAGCAGTCCATACACAATACGCCATATCCCTCAAGTTTTGAGACCACACTACAAATGACTGAAGGCTGATGGATAAATGAATCAATGACAGATTCATTAGACTGTTGACTACAAGAAATGTTTTGTTGGGAGCTTGACATCATTGTTCTTTCACAACACAGTTTTATTTTGGGGATGATGTATGTTTTTTTTTTTCAGTTCTGCTAACTTGTTGAGTAACTTTTACAGTCATTCTTTTCCCCCAATTAGTAGAGAGACAGAGAACAGAAAATCCACATGACAAAAATAGGTATCTGTTACCTTAACGTAATCGAGAGGCGTTTCTATATGGCACGAGAAGTAGCGGAACATGCAGCACCCATTAACACACGCCTGAAAAAAAAAAAAAAAAAGCAAAGGTATCACTGTAAAATATGAATGAAAAGAAGAACAAATTCCTTGAAGCCCCCTAAAGATTACCTGACCAGTACCCTCCTTCACCCCCTTCCTTTTCTGTCCTCACCACCCTCCCCCAGCTCTTTCTCCACTTTAAAGTAAAACATGTTTATAACTTGTGGATTAACTCAATAAAAAAAAATTGCCCCTAACATTACAGCATAGTAATGAGCAAAATCTGAAAGTGTTTCTGTTTGGGCTTGATCTTTAACAACGGGGTGCCCCTACTCCAAACGCCTGATACTGAGGTCAGAGCAAGTACCTCAAAGTTGACTGTATCAAAATTCTTCTGACATTTTGTTTCGGAGAAAGTGGTGCTAAGACATCTTGCACAAAAAAGAACAAAAATCCATTCTCATACAAAAATCTGGAGAAATTTGTGTGACTGATCATAAACAACCAAAATCACAACTGGACTAAATTAAAAAAAATTTAAACCTAACTGGATTACATTTTTCCACACTCAATATATACTGAAGACTGCTTATTAGTGACACACAAAACCTTGCTTATAATCTTACCTTTACTACCATAAATAGCATCAGAATAAAAGCAGAATTCACTCATCATAACCCTACTAGTAGTAGGATTGATTAATTGATTAACTCCAAGTACCTAAAATTTTCCTTTTTTTTTTTTTTTATTCATTGTGGAAACTGAGTTGTTTGCAACATCCTCAAAATCAGTTGTCTTTTTTTTGGAAGGAACAACATCGTATTTCAACAATTTCAGACTTCTGAGGCCATAAAAAGGATACCTGAACTGCTCGAACCTTTTCAAAACCTTTCAGAATACTACAAACCGTGATAACTGTTCACTGTTTGCTAATGAGTCATGATGCCAAATTTGAAGCAGCCGATCAGGTGAAAAAATGTAGATGTGTGTAACTGTAAGGAGCAAAAAGGCAGACAGACACATGGACAGACAGACACACGCTTCATGTCTAAAATACAGTGAGCACTGAACCACCTGACGACAGGGGTAACAGCTAAGAGCTTAGTATTTTAATCATTCCAATCAGCAGATAATGGTGGATGAAAGGATGGTGACTGTTGCCAATCATCCACGAAAGGTGGTCAAGCGGATAAACCTAAAACGTTTGCTTGTGACGTGAGAGAATTCTGGGTCCAAGGTCTGAATCTCATGTAGGACAGTTTTTTTTTGTTTTGTTTTGTTTTTTTATCTCCCCCTCACTGCAAGATCTTAAGACACTGAGGATAAATTTCAAAAGGAATTTGAAATAACTCCGCCAGTTAACAGGGACAAACAAAAATCATAGACAAAACATGGTACGTTTCGAGCTCTGAGGTCTTCTTCAGACAAGATAAACAACACTCAGGACAACGAAAATGAAAAACGAGCAATCATTTATACAAATTTGAGAAGATAAGTGATTGCTTGTTTTTCACTTCCATTTTCGTTGTCCCGAGTGCAGAAGACCTAAGAGGTCGAAACGCGTCATGTTTTGCCTTGCAATCTACTTGTCCATGTTAACTTGCAGAGTTATTTCAAACACCTGTTAAAGTCTGTTTCAGTTTTCCCCTGCAGTCACCTCTCTTTGAAACTGATTTTAAGGACAGCTTGGGGTGTGCAAGTCTTTCAGGCGAGATGATAAACCAAGTTCTATATTGTGCATCATGCTCCTAAATCAATATCAACCCACAGCAACAGTGGAGTTGTCGTTGACGATGCTAACAACAACATAAAAATGATAGATAAAGCACAACTTTTGCACACAAAAAAAAAATGAATGAAGGTAGTTTTGTACATCTTCCCAGAATAGAGGCATGAATTTTGAAGGAAAATCTCTGGACAGATGAAGTTAAAGTCCACATCCCTTCAAAACCATTTCACAGTCTTTCTTTTAACATCATCTACAATTCTGTCACTACTTTTCTTACATCACCTTGTAAACTTCACAGAACACTATACCAGGCACATGATACAGAGAACATTAGAACTTAAGCATCTTTGATGCACATGCACACTCAAATATCACACACACACACACATGCACACACAACTTATACTGCGTTATCCTAACAACTCATGTTAGCGTGGATAGAATAAATATTAAATTAAATGAATAACAAGAATCCGACTGTCAATAAATCAGAAACTATTTGAAACAGAAGACTTGACTTTTCTGAGGAAAATGTAAGAAACTCTTTTTCTATTGTTTTCAAAATTCTAATCATGAGCGTTATATTCTAAGCTAGGCAGTCATCATTTACTGCAGTTGTGAAAATCTGTTTCATCATTTCAGACATACTAAACGTAATAATTACAAGTTAAACAGTCATCATTTACAATTGTCTGTCTGATTAAGGGATTATAACCATTCTCAACAACAAAAAAAACAATTTTCGCATTTAAGGGGAGCTTGAAATCATATATTCAGATTGAGAAGGACTGATGCATACAAACAGGCGCATGCACACACGTTCATGAACACTTGACAAGAAAACATAAAAAAACAATGTACCTTCCAATACTTACAACTGTAAGCCTCCAGTGAAGGGTATTTCATACATGCCAAAGCTGTTATCTTGATGCGTATATCTGCAAAGGGACATGAAACTTTTTTTTTTTTTTATATTAGATCTATTCAATGCAGCCACAATTAACACTGCTTAAATTCTAGTTTCACACATTAATCATAAAAATGTATAACAGAACTGAATTCTAGTGAGAATTTACTGCAACACACTATACAGGGTTCAGATTCCCCCCCTCCCCGTATGGCTAGGAATCTCTTACCCCGTCTTTCTTTCTTTTTTTTTTTTTCTTTTCTTTTCTTTTTTAAACGAAACTACTGACTGTACATTTCCTTCCAGCTGAAAAGCCTGGTGACAGCTTTAATCAAACGAACCCTCATACCCTTATGGCAGGTGATTAATGCATTTAACTGCATGTGAAGATTATCTGCGACAAATTTTAATCACCTGTCTACACAGGCAGCCTGACTCCGTATTCAGGATATTTAACATCGTGGCATGTTGCGGCTGTTCAGCTGGAAGAACTAGGTTGCTTTATTCCAGCGGTCTTAACTCCAGACTGGTACATCAAAAACGGATGCCATTTTTGTGTTACCGGTATATAAATTTTCTACATCATTTTTTTTTTCTTCTGTCCTCCAACCTCCAATTTTTCACACTTTCCCTTTTATTCTTCCTTTTTTCATTTATGCTTAATTTTTTTTAATTGGTGAGGCTTTCATCCTCCTATTTTTTCCCCACTGTCGTCGTTTTATAACTGCCTTCTACAACATGTTGAATTTTGGTGGTTTGAATAACCCAGTGACACTGATAAACGGGGGCTAAATGTATCTTTCATGATGTCATCATCACCACTCATTCTGGCAGCACTCATTCTGTCAGGCCTTATTACCGCACTGTGATAAAATATTTGTAAATGGAACCTGCCAGTGTCATAGACAGCATATTTTCTGCATTTATGTACATTTCCATGGCTTTCATGTTTACTTTTTCCCAGTCATTTGACAAGATCATCTGCAAAGATTTCATCCAAAATTTGCCTTACTGTAAACTTGCTTCACTGAATAACGATGCCTGAAAGATTGAAAAACTTCATCAAATCATTCAAATTTCATTGGCACAAAGCATCACATGATAGTAGTAAAAAAAATAGCTCAGAAGTTCTTTCTCTTTACCTAGCAATCATTCATGGGTAAAGGGGGTCAATGCACTTGATTTGAATCGAAATTTGATGCCCAATCTTTGGTTATGCTGATGTGGACAAATACAGTTGCATGCTCCCTCATTTTTACATGCTTGTATACACAGGGCATGTTCATACTCACTCTTTTCCTCAGCTTGTTTGAAATAAATGAAGATTGTTGAAAAATGTTTATTCATTCACAGGCAATATAAATAAGTCAGCTCTTGCTTATATAGCCTTAATTAAACAATAAATCTGTCAGGTCACATAATTCTGATCTATCAACTTTTGCTGATGTAGAGCTTATTCATAAATACCCCAGTGTCGGTCAGGTAATTCTCAACACGCCAACTTTGAACGTTCCAGTATCTGTCAGGTTAACCTGAATAGTCAATGACATAGGACTTGCTTTATAATATGTCAGTGTTGTTCAGTATCTCTGAATATATGTCATTTTAGCTGATAAGGCTTCATCACTAAATTGGTCAGTGTCAGTCAAGCAAATCTGAATTTGTCAACTTTTGCTGATATAGGCCCTTTACTTAAACAGGTCAGAGTCAGTCAAGCAAAACTAAGTAGGTCAACTTTTTTTTTTTTTTTTTTAATGTCCCATCTTCTGTGCCACCTCAGTGGCAATGCACTCACGCTGCTCGTTCCAGCCCTCCCATCCACAGCCACAGCCCGGCCTGACCTGCCACAGCCCCAGCAGTCCACTGGGAGCAGTCAATGTCAAGCCATCAAGAGGCAACCCACTGGAGGAGACACTGCACTGCTGCTGAGTAGGTGAACTTTTGCTGATACAGACCTTAACAATAAAGCAGTCAGAGTCTGTCAATTTTTTCCCGAAATATATCTTATCCTTAAAAAAAAAAAAAAAAAAAAAAATCAGAATCGGTCAAGCAAATCTGAGTGGGCCAACTTTTGCTGAAATGGGTCTTGTCAAAAAATATGACAGAGTTAGTCAAGGTAATCCGAGATCAACTTTTGCTGACATAGACCTTATCAATATATAGGTCAATGTCAGTCAAGTCAATCTGTTTGTCATGTTTACCTGGTATAATCTGCATCCGCACACAGGCCAGTATAAGTCAAGCAACTCTGACCTTGTTAACTTTAGCTCGTGTCAGTCTCTTTCTCTCCTGTTCATGTGTACATGTATGTGCTTGTGTGGTACGGTGCATGCACATGTTCAATTCTGAGCGTTGGTGAACGCGATTAATTATCTGCCTTGTCTACAGGACTTGCTTGCTGAACTCGTTCCTTACATATGCTGGTGGAGCTAGTGTTTCCCTGTGTAATGCAATGTGTATGGTTGCACAACCACTACTTACACGGCATGCTCTGCAGATTGCTATTGTTTTCATTTCTATGTTAAATTTCTGATCAAGTTTAATAATCAGCATTTTCAACTTGATAAATTCAATTCTGACACCTAAGATTAGCTTTAGATTACAAAAAAAAAAAAAAAAAAAAGTTTTATGCGTTGCTGGTGTTACATTTTCAATCAAATGTAAGATCTGGCATTTTGAACTAGATAACTTCAGTTCTGACTCCTACAATTACTTTTAGATTAAAAAGAAATTGGTTTTATGTGTTGATGGTGTTTCCATTTTCAATGAAATATAGTAACTGGTATTTTTAACTATGTAAATTCAGTTCTGACGCCTCGAATCAGTCTTAGCCCCCCCCCCCCCCCCCCACCCAAAAAAAAGAAGATGGTGCGTTGCTGCGCACTCAGACACTGCTTCCCAGAGTTGGGTGGCATGTAGTGAACTTAGCACATTGTTGCTGCCCATAACCATACATGGGTGGCAACATTGTGCTCTGATCACACTACATGCCACCCAACCCAAAGTGAAAAACGCTGACAGACATTAGATACATCAGGGTCAGTGTCCAAGTCACTCTTCAACACAGAAAAACTCGTTCCGACTTACACAGCTTCGAAGGCAGCAAACTGGATTGACCGGTAGATCCCTGATCCCCACAGGGTGGGAATGCTGCCTCTGTAAGCAAAGATAAATATGTTGCTAAAATGATACATACGGTGGAAGTGTACATATGTGTGTATGTGTGTGTGTGTGTGTGTGTGTGTGTGTGTGTGTGTGTGTGATATGGAATGAAATAAGTACTGTTTGTAAAACAAGCACAATCCTCCACCATTATGACAATGCCTAAAGAAAGATTTAGGGAAATAGAAAGGTGAAGAATCAGAATGGGGAGGGTGAGAAGAGTGGCATGTGGCAGATGGAAAAGTTGGCTGAAAGCATAAACACAGATACAGACAGGCTCACTAAAAGTCAACTTGTGATCTCATGATGTAACAATCAGCCACACTATCAAATGACCAATAAATAAAAAGAAGAAGTTTACCACGCTTACTTTTAAAGAGCCCAAAAACACGATTCATGAGTTGTAACAAAATTCTTCAAAAAAAAAAAAAAAAAAGTGTGAACCTGAAATTTACATATACCGACATTATTCAAAATGTTTCTACTTTTCATTAGCAAACATGCTGTGCACAGAATCAGATGATATTACAATCTAAGAAATGCTACCATTGCCACACATGCCACACAAGTTCACTGTTAAATTTTCATGTACCACAAGTAATCGCTTCTTAAAATAAGACCTGCTCTTGCTCTACCATCTAATTGAGAAAAAGAGCAACCTCTAAGCCGTCTCAACACAATCATACAGAAACCTGAACGGTTTTCTGTGTAAGGGAAGGACATGTGGTCAGATGGTCAAGCGAACGGCCTGTGTAGTTTTCTCTGGACTGAAGTTTACACATATACACAGAAAAGAAATCTATATTCCTGTCAAAGTTTCAGCACATCACATTTTGTTGGCTGAACACCAAAGTTTAAACTTTAGCTCATCACCATGGAGTCAAATTTCACTGACAGCACTGGGAAGCCATCAAATCTTCCTACTGCACAGATACACTTGTTATGCCCGTCAAGAGTTGACTTTTGTCCCAAAGGTGAGACTGCTCAATACATCCAGCATGGTGGCTATTGTTGTCCCTCCCACTGCATCTGACAGAGACATAATAACTTTGTGAGCTTCCAGCCACTACAACAGAAACTCAAATCTACTGGCCTCCCATCAGAGCCAGCAAAGGATAAAACAGAGAAGCGGAACAAAAACCCCCATAAACTACCAAACAAATATGCAGGGAAAAAAGATCAAGAAAAAAATCTCTGATACAAAATGAATGGACTGCCTGTACATGTAATTGATTGATTGGCTAGTTCTTCGCTTGTGAACATTAGAGGGAAGTTCCCACCAGGATGGGCGGCACGCCCTTAGCTGACTAATTAGTCCATTTGTGATCTACAGGACAGCACTGCATCAGTAAAAGATCTTGTGCCCTCACACGCTCTAAAATGCATCTCATATGCATCGATGTTAGCACGAGAATTTCTCAACAAACTAGCACACTTCAATCAGCCAGCTGATTCATTGTGTCAGTTATACATGAGCATGGGACCAAACTACAGTGCAATGTGATTTTGCTAGCAACTGAGTAACCCCCACCCCCACCTGTCAGTCATGGCCAAACGATGGCCAGGGGTCAGTGACCTTGGGATCACAGGTCTTGTAACCCTAGCACACTCAAAGTCTGCCTTTCTAATAGTTTTCACCATGCTGTTAACTCCACTGACTTTTGACTGACATCCTAAGTGGTCATTTATCATGCAATACCAATGAGGAGAGAGCATGAAGCGTGGTCACTCACGTAAGGAGGGGAAATGGGGGAGACATGACGCAATCAGTTCACTCACTCACTGGCATTGTAGAGGACAGATCAATGGAAGTGCTCTGCTTCTTGTCAGTTTTGTCTAAAGTAAATGTGTGGATGAGGTTGGTTTTTCCTGTCCCTAAACTGTTCTCAGAGCACATGGGGTCAAATAGGAATCCAGCTTTTGCACCGGCATGTACGAAACCGAAAGAAAAATAACTCTCTAGCAGTCAAAAGGTTGGCTTTAGGCCTGTGCTCATCAAGCCAAAAGTGATGCAAAAGCCAAAGATGCAAAACACGTCAATCGTCAACTCTACTTACAACATGTACATAAATAAAAATGTGCACATGTGCATAAATGCACTTGTGCCACCACATGCAGGTGTGCAACAGCGTATTCGTATGCGGTCAACAGTTCACCGATTACAAGCGTCTGCATATACACACATGTGTGTGAGCATGCATGTAGGTGTGTGTGTGTATGTGTATGTGTGTATGTATGTACATGTGTGAGTGCATGTATGTGGAAGGGCTACTCATCTTGATTTTAGCATAACCAACCACTAATGCCTCTTTAGGGCTGGTGGACATATGCTACAGTTCATAAGGGAAGTATGATTTTTTTTTTTTGCAGTATAGTTCTTTCAGATGTTAACTGTACTGTTAAAAATCTAGTTCGTTGTGTGATAAGGTTGAACAAGAAACTTTATTTTTTCTTTGCCATGCTCATGCTCTTTACAGAAACAAAACAAAAAAATCACACAAAATGTTATCCCCCCCCCCCCCCCCCCTCATATTCATACAACTAATAATCTAAAAACTTATGCCTCTATATTTTCTAAAACTTAAACACACGCACACACACAAATTCACTACAATATAAAAAGCGCATAAATCTGCATGTTCACTGCAAAATTATATCAGCAACGAAGCTCAGAGAAAGATGCAAAACAGAAAACAGAACAGGGAAACACTAAACCCCCCACCAAATTCACTCCACAACAGCAGCAGCACAGTGTCTTCCCTGGCAGGTTGCTCTGTGACAAACCAATACCGACAGCACCATGTCAAACTACTGGTACTGGGACTGTGACACAACAAACCTGGAAGTGATTATGCACAGGGAAGAAACCAGAGTAAGCAGCACAGAGTTGTACCATTGTCAGAGAACAGAGGATGCGACAGCAAAATTCGCCACAAGAAATTGCACAGTATCAATCAAGGTTCAACTGTTAGGTGAACAGCCTGTTTACTTTCCTTCACAAAGCTTTAATGCCAGCCATTACTGACTTTTTGATTTACTTTCGTCTACATCACTTAATGCCAGAGAAAAAGATCAACATTTTTTGTCTGATCAAAGAATTTACTGACGAAAAATTTTTAACAAGATTTCCTGTGTGTTTTTAGAAGGGGTTTGTGTGATTTTTTTTTTTTTCAAAACAACTTGTGAGCTGACTTCAACGCAGCGACAGCCCCAACAATATGGCCCTTTGCGGCTGGCTGGGCTATAAGTAACATTACCATTTACCACTTAATGCCAGCACTCAACCTTTTGATCGGTGAATCACATAAATCTGTGAAAACTGACACTTAAAACACAGACAAGGTTCCGCACCTGTACAAACCGCGGATGCCTTGTGCTTTCAGGGTCTTCCAGAATGTCTGCACCATGCCGGAGCTCTCAAAGCCAACCTGGGCCTGCATCTTGCTCTTCAGGGTGTCGAAGGGGTGGCCTACCACCACAACATTGGTCAGCCCGTACAGCACCCCCACTGAAACCCACAGATCAAGGTCGGGTTGCTGGAGTGAGTCAACAATTCAGTGTCTGAATATGAACTAAAAAAAAAAAAAAAAAAAGAAAAAAGCAGCCAAATGGGCAGGGGTTAGAGGTGGAAAGGAGGAATGGGGTGGAGATTTAGCGAAATGCAGAGAGAGAGAGACAGAGACAGACAGACAGACAAAGAGAGAGAGAATGGAGACAGAGTGTGCATGTGTTGTGTGTGAGCGAGAAAACGTGTGTATGCCTGCATTCGTGCGTGCGTGTGTGTGTGTGTGTGTGTGTAAGTGTGTGCGTTTGTGTGAGACAATGTATGCATGCTAAACTGTTCATAAGTTCTGTGTGTGAGGTGGTGTGGGTGGTACGTCCCATTAGAAGCACATTCACGATTTTTTTTTTTTTTTTTTCAGCCCTGGCTGGCCTCCATCCCCAGCCCCAGTACTAAGGACTACAATGGGAAGACAAGATTCTAGCTTCATGCATCCCTGACAAAGTCACTCATATCTATGGCCAACAGCAGCTGCCTCCATCTCTCAGGCCTGGTTGATGTCTGAATTTATGAAAGAAAGCTTAGACTAGTCCCAGAAAAGCTCTTACAAGGATGCTGGCTCTGACCAGGGGGGAACTCCTATAGCAATTAGCGTCAGTCTACATCTTCATCAATGACACTGACTATACTGACCATCATTTTAAAAACAAATCAATTTTCTTCCCCTTCACATGCTGCTGTCGTGGTGACTTCATTTTCTTATTTCTTCTCCTCGTCCATGCATGTCAAAGTCACTGATGTCACAACAAATCAATGGGAACTGTTAATGGATTAGTATGGTGATCTCTTGACATCAGTCACTGGCTCTCCAAACAAGTTGTTGTTAGTATGGAGCCTAGTAGATGGAGTTCTAAATATGTTCAATCTGAGCTGGCACCAAAAAACCCAAGAAGCAACTCTCTAGCCAGACAGCAACACCAAGAACTACACAGACTACAGTCTGGGGAAACCTTGTCCTGAAGGGCCCTGCGACAATATGACAAAAATCTCACCCATTACCATCACCTCTCTAGCAGCGCAGTGTCTCCTTTGGTGGGTTTACCTTACGGCTTCATGTTGGAATGCCTGAGCTGGGGTGCATAGGAAGAACCAGAGTGTGGGATGGGGCCAGAATGTGCAACGTGGGAGTATTACCACTGACAGAGCATATTAGTTGACCGAGGAGAGAGAGAGAAAAAAACTTAATTCATTCTTTTTTTCTTTCACGTTCCCAACCATGCTAGACCCTCAATCCTGTTGGTAAGGCAAAGTCAGCAGTCTGCTATAGTGACCCCACTGGTCCCCACAGCTTCTCCTGGACCTCGAAAGGACTGGGCCTCATCTGGCATATTGCTTCACCAGTCACTGTGGTTGGGCCTCCTTGAGGCTGGAGGCCTGGTGCTGTCGCCGCCTGGAGAACCACGGGACGAGCACCATACTGTCGAACAACAGTTTGCATGGCCATATTGGGCGAGATGCGTAGTGTCTGGTCTTCTCCTGTGCTTCTGACTCTGTAAGAGTTCTGCCCGCTGGCCTCAGCTTACACATTCAAAACTTCAGGGCAGTACATGCTTGTCTGGTTACCCCCGTTATTATCAGGCTAACGTACACCAGACAGTGCGGGACTGGACTTCAGTTTTTCTTCTCTTAGGCTATGTTGGTTCGCAGCACACTTCTTCAGTATCATCCAGTGCACCCACCCAGCACAAAGCTTGAGGGATCCCTAACCCACCTACCAAGGGACGCACTTAGTACCACATGAGGAATTCATTCAAAATATGCAGTTTTTTTGTTCTGTTCTGTCTTATCATCTATGACACCTCAGTGGCACCACCCAGCGCCGCTCATCTCGGCTCCCAATCCACAGTCCTACCTTGGCTTGTTCCACTGCAGTCCCAGCACTGGTGATCCACAGGTAGACTCAATGTCAAGTTGTCTGGAGGCAACTCACGAGAGTAGTCACTGCACTGCTGCTGCTGAGTGTGTCTACTCGATAGAAAATATCTTATGTTTTTACCCCCAATTAATGTGACTTTGATATCTATGGAAGTTAAACCTCACACTAAATGTAATGGAGACCAAACAGGTTTGAAGGAGAGAAAAGTGTTGAAGGTAGGATGCCTCTAAACTGTATCTTTGCCAATGATTCTTCTTCTGCGATGGAATATGCAACGTCTTACAACAGTACTAGCCACAACACCAATATTACTACTAGTATGCCTACCAACTACCATATATGTAGGGTGAACAGCTCAACAGCAGTGCACCATTTTATTAGCCTAAGAGTTTTAATCTTTTTCGTTTTTTTTTTTTTCCTTTTTTTTTTTTTTTTTGTCTGCTCAGATTAAATGTACCTTGATCATCGAAACCAGAGATCTATATAACAATTGCAAATGCATTCCATGCCGCCGTTATTTCTGCAATAAGCATAGTCAGTGGCCACAGCTGGCATAATGCCATTCTAAGCATAAATACCCAAAGACATCCACCTGCCAGTACTGATCACCAGTTGGATTTTCAAAGGACTGGCAGGTGTTTTTCTTGTTTTTTTCCCCAAACACTGGACATGATATTGTTCCACTCAGAGCTACCACAAACATCTGCTCTCTCTCTCTCTCTCTCTCTCTCCATGATTAAAAGTGTGTTTGTGAGTGTGTGTGTGTGTGTGTGTGTGTGTGTGTGTGTGTGTGTGTGTGTGTGTGTGTGTGTGTGCGTGCATTTTGCATGAGACATCACAAAAACTTCCACAAGAAAGCATTCGTATGCTGTAATGGAGTAGTTTAGGACAGTTTTTCTTTTCACAATGCACTCTCCTGATTTTTCCAATTGCCTAATTTTGCCAAAAAGCTATTGAAGTGTCTGAGGTTATGCTTTGGACAAATGACAGAAGGCCTGGACTGGACAGCGACACTCTCAAACCGACCTCAGGTTTTTCTGCAGGAGAGTTTCTTGTTGCATAATAATGGCTGGCAACCAACAGTCAAACTCTTGAAAAACTCTTGAAAATCATGATAATATGATTATAATATTGCGGAACACAGCCGCACAGCAGGAATTCAAACTGCAGATCTGCATGCTGAGGAAGTGTGCCAAGTGAAAAATTCAATACCAGGTTTGCTGAAACTAATGATACGTCACAAACCTAAACACAGGATGATGTTCAGCTTTCCAATGAGCTGGTAAGCATGCACAACACAATCACCCAGCTGAAAGTACAGAAGAACACTACAACAGATCGACTGCCATTTTTTTTTGGGGGGGGGTCATCTATCTAAGCAGTTGCAGGACATATTCAGAAATGCAATGCTGACAAAAGATGGACTGAACTAATTCCTGTTTATGAGATTCCTGATGAACATGTTGATCTTCCTGACCTCACAGAAACTCAAGTTCAACAGACAGTGCAATAAATAGCGCCATGAACAGGACCATGGTGAAGAAATACCAATAACATCAGCAGACAATCACCATGGCAACAGCTGATTCTAAACTGACAGCTCCACTTATTTGCACAGTCTTCCTATCACAACATCTGTGACCCAGCTAGATCACTGTGATATAGGAGACTGGCTACACAACACGCACTGACACTTTGAATTCGATGTCTGCAGCTTGCTCATGATGAGTCATGTTCTTGCCATGAGATGCGAGAGATATGGCATTGTTTCCCCACACAATATGCTTCATTAACCATTAACACACTTTTCCCCGTTTTCATTCCTCTTAGCAGAACTAAGCTAGCATATGATGTCTGGTTGATTTATGTTATGCAGTGGGTTTGTGTTTTTACAGCAACCACAGATGTTTGTGGGGACAGATGGTGGTTGTTAACAGCCTGTGCACGAGACAGGCCACAGTCATTTTTAAAATTTAATGAAAGGAGGTTTCAAAAACTCCCCAAATGAATTTTTTTCTTTCTCCTGAAGGTAGGGAGGGGAGGGTCACACCTCATCTTGTCCCCTGGACCCCTCTGCTGGGACATTGTATTCCACTCGAGGAAGAATGCCCCTTGCCTTCTCCCCACCCCTACAGCTTTTCCTCTGTCGTTCGATCCATCTGAAGGAAAGGGGCCTGCTGGGAAAGTTTGCTCACACTTGACTGGTCGTTCTCATAACTCTAGGGGGAGGACTGAATGTCATCCTCTGTATATAACACGATCATTGTTCACATGATGAAGCAGCCAACCTGAGCACTATTCAGCTTTAAGTCAACTCACTGTGAGTGCACTGTGTAATCATTGATGGTGACTTACACACTGTCATTCACTTGTAGGACAGTCACCAATAGGGGGTGGGTGGGGAGTGAAGTTTGAATATGAAAATGGTCTAGAAGTTACAAAATGCTGCATGACTTAGAGGCCATTTTTTTGTGTGTGTAAAAATATCTGCAAGATTTCTTCACTGTATGTTAAATTTAAAAAAAAAATAAATAAATATAAAAAAAATCACTTTTGGTGTTCTTTAAAGTCTTTAAAAAAAAAAAAATGCTTTTGGTGTTCTGTTACTGGAGATTTTGATTTTCTAGGAATTAACTAGGTAAGAAATGTTTAAAAACAATGACTTTCATCCTGCACGGTAGTTTTCAATTCAATGTCTATTAAAATTACATTATATATACAGATGACAGGCTGACATCCCCCCTCCCCCACCACCTTCCTCCCCCCCACCTTCCCCCAACACGTACACAGCAGAATTCAGTAGAAACCCAACATTCTCGATCTGATTCTAACTACTTGTGAGGAAACTGCTGACGATACTGGCCTACTCTAGATAGTCATTATCTTGTGAGCCTACTCTGGATAGAGTCATTATCTTGTGAGCCTACTCTGGATAGAGTCATTATCTTGTGAGCCTACTCTGGATAGAGTCATTATCTTGTGATCTGTTTTGAAATGCAAGATTTTCATCAATCTCAGCTCTCAAGGATAGTACACTCAAATTTTAAACTAAGAAAAAACAAATTATGTCGGCATGTATGTGTGTGTGTGTGTGTGTGTGTGTGTGTGTGTGTGTGTGTGTATAAGCGTTCAAAGATTTTTTAAAAAGACACACAACTGTATAAATTTTGAACCAGTATTTCGGCTTTTTCGGCCTTCCTCAGGGTAAATGACAAGGTCTGGGCACACAAGTAAAACGACAAGGGAACAAGTTCAACTAACGCATTAAAATGCACGTGCATAATGCTTAGAAGGTATGTGAAAAGCTAAAGCTGCAAAACTTGTTCAGCCCAGTGTGCCCCACTATCCCACCTCACATGGCGAACACATACGAACACATACACACACCGCGTGCATACACACGCACATACACACACACACACACAAACGCGCGCTCGCACGTGCAAAAACACAAATTCTCCATTCACAAGTGCAAGAGACAGAAAGGGGGGAGGGGGGCGGGAGGGGGGGAAGGGGGCGGGGGAGAGGGGGGGGGGGGAGGGGGCGAGGGGGGGGGCGGGAGGGGGGGAGGGGGGGGAGGGGGCAGGGCAAGGGGATTGGCATATATGGTCTTGCAAAAGTGGGGTTACCACATCAGTATCTGCATTCTTTCCCTCAACCCCCACCTCCACCTTCCTCTCAGTGGGGGGGGGGGGGAGTGTGTTTCCATGCCCTCTATTCAAGCAAACCTGTCTGTCCCCCCCCAATACAGAACTGGCAACATGAGGGTTTAGCCCATCCGGGACAGACTCATCTCACCACATTCACATAGACCTTTTCACTCCCAGTGGGGGTACACCCAAACACATACCACATGTACAACCATTACATAGTCCCCACTTTCACCTTCCTCCTTCCCCATTTACCACTGTTACAAACGTGTGTGTGTGTGTGTGTGTGTGTGTGTGTGTGTGTATTATATATATATATATATATATATACCTTTCTGCCTTACGTCAGTTGTTTGTAAGCTTGAGGTTTTATCTCTGTGATGTATTATTTAGCTATATACGGTTCTAAATAAGTTACATTTACTATCAGTTGAACAGTTCAGTTTCCTAAAGGGTAGATCCTGTATCACCCCACCATTACCTACAGTCCATGAATAGATGCTGGGTTTTTAATAATCCAGTGCATGCTATCTATATTTCTATGCAACACACAGTTGATACCGACAGTGTCCTAAGACCTAATTTGTTCACGAATATATTACATACATGATTTACTCCAATATGTATGAAGCCTGGTTCCACCACTGATCAATACTGGGATCAGCTTGATAAGTAACAACACAAAGACTAATCGAATAGACTTAAAAACATGATTATTTAATTCAAATAACAAAACAAGTGAAGTCCTATATTTTTGTCAAATTAATCCATCATATTAATCTGTTCTTTAGTTGTGACCAACAAAGTCCTGTTAACCCTATTGCTGAAAAACACTTGGGTGTCATCATGGACCAATAAACGAAATCTGACAAACTTATCATCAGTAGGATGAAAAAATGAATAAATGCAAATCACAGAATGCTTCCAAGAACCTTAACACATAAACGTAAAATTGTGTTATTATATAGATCTAAAGCTTTGATCCAACCCTGTTACAGCACATCCACTATGGTCTCCTTACTTTACAAAACAACAGACAGATTCACACACACACACACACACACACACACACACATCCTGGAAGGTCAAATTAAACTTAAGGGAATTCTGTAACAGGTGACGTGAATCATGAACGAAGACTGCCCTGGCTTCAGCTGCCAAGTATGGAATGCAGGACAATTGTTAGAAATTTGACTGAAGTATGTAAAGCTATGCATAGCAATTAATATATTTATG
>JADBJO010007991.1:60000-103070 GCA_016801955.1 Conus betulinus
CTCTCTTTCTGTATGTGCCAGTGTGTTTATCTGATACTTGTCTGGAAGAATGTCAGCTCCAGATTTTTAGCTGTTACACCTCTAGCCCTGCCCCCCATAAGGCAACCATCTGTCAAGTTCATGAAACAGGGAGACAACCAGTGGTATGACCCATCTTACAAAAAAACTAATCTTAGAACCCGACTGTGATGAGTCACTTGACAACTCCACACCGATCGGTCCCAAGCAGCCTCCCTCTTGTACAAATTGTACAAACACAGGCGCCATTCTCCCCCCTTTCTCTGTCCCCTGTGTCTCACACATGGTAGTACAGATTTCAAATCTATTCTAATCTATGCCAACTCTCCCTTTCAAACCCCCTCCCCCCCCCCCCCCCCCCCTCCCCCCCACCTCCCTTCTCTCCCTGATGTAGCGAAAGTTTCGCATGACCAGTTTACGTCACGTTGTAACATTGTCGTCCATCGTACCTCCCTCACCCCCTCCCTCTCCCCGCCATCAGTCGGAAACACTCTTTGAAACCAGCAGACAGCCCGTCTTAGCAACATGTGTTACTGAATAAGATGATGTCAATTTCATGGTCTATCGCCCATCTCTCCCTCCCTTCCCCTCTCTCGTAGCTTGGTGCGCAGAGATCATCTCGGGTTGACACAAAGGCACATTGCTAAGAACTTCTGCCCTGTTTCATTCACCTCTGTTCCCTGCTAGATTCTTGAACATGTGGTATGCTGCTGCTCTGGCATCCAGAGCCCACATTGTACTTGCTTCTCTCGGCAACGGTTTCTCTTGTAGCATAATACACGCAGCTCTGACAATGGGTCGTATAGCCATACTTGACTTCTCAAGGGCCTTTGATGTGGTCCCACAAATAAGTTCCTCTGCTAGCTGCGCCAGTTCTTCGGGGGTCCACTCCTTTTGTGACTTTGGTGTTTCCTGGTCTGGAGTTGATGCAGAACTTGCCCAGAAACAGCCAGTGTGGACTTGGGTGTGCCCTGGGGGGTTGTGCTTGGGCTGCTGCTTTTCAACTGCTTTGTCACTGACTTCTGTGTGTGGTTGCTTCACAGATCTGCATCTTTGTAGATGGCTGCCTGTTCTGTGTGGAAATCAACGTGATTTGGGACCATCTTTCTCTGCAACAGGACCTGAGGAGACTCAGGGTTTGGGCAGACACTTGGGAAGTGAAATTCAATGCTGCTGTATGCTACATCCAGAGCATTGAAGGTGAGACCTCCTTCCACTACCTCCTATACGACAGAGCCTTGAAGCATGCATGAAGCAGCCCCTGCCTGGGCATCCGACTGTCCTATAGCTTAATTTCTTTTTTAATTTGGGTAGAGTGGCCACATTTGCCTGGACTGCTGGGAGAGCCAGCTCTGCCCTGAACACGTGGCTTCCGCCGCTGTAGCAATCATATGGGACCATCATAATGGAGGGACGTTGATACTCTAGTACGGCACAGGAGGTACATAGTCTATCATCACAGGGGATTCTAAATTCCCACTCCTGGCAGCATGCAGAAAATCCTGCTGGAACGGGGCCATGCTGCGCTCTTGGACCATGGGAGACAACTGCGCCTCACTTTTTCTTTTTTTCCAAGGAGGCTGAAGGGCTGGGCAGGCCAGATTGATAGACACATGGGAGGACGATAATTTTGAATCAAGTATCATCGTAGACAATTATAGAAGAAGCAACGCGAGTCCGTCACAAGCTTCCGGACATAATCATTTGAAGAGCTGGCTACCCACCATCACCAGGCCTGCCAAGTGGGTCTCCTCACGTCGCATATAACGCCTGTCATCGGCGTTTGGCAATATCAGGATGCAGATACACACACTATGATAAATAAATCGATTTTAATGTTAGACTGAAATATGTCCTCAAGCAAATTATAGAAATTACTGCTCATACAGAAAAACATTGAAGATATAGGCCTATGGTATCCTGTTCAGACAGTAATTTTCAAATCTCCTAATCATGGGACATTACTCTGGAACGACATTGACAGGAAAATGGCGGGTCCTGAGAAGTGTTCGAGGGAAGAACAGCACTCACCTCCAAGTGCAAAGGATGAAAACAACCAGGATCAAAGGTCTGGAGTAGAAGACGAAGAACACATTAATGTAGAAGATACTGTATCACTGGATCCAGATACTGTAGAAGGGGCAGAACAACAGTCTCCAGAAATGGACACAGCCTCAGCGAACCTTCTTCACAATCATCCTGGAACCACCGAAAACGAAAATGAAATTGAGGTCGCAGATATTGAAGGATCCCCTCCGCTGGAAGATCTTGCAGCACCTCAGACAAGGCTTCTAGGAGAGGAAAATGAAGTTCAAGGAGAGGCAGAACAGTCGGAGGATCAATCGCCAACATCAGACGTGAATGACAGATTAATGAAACTACCTCTATCTCGCATTAAACATATAATCAAAATGGACCCAGACGTCACTTTGGCAAGTCAAGAGGCGGTTGCTACTATTGCTAGGGCAACTGTAAGCATTTTTTTTCCTCCTATGTTTCTGTTGTTTTTTGTACTGATAAATTTGCAAAAAAGGCTAGGGCAAAGTACAGCAATTCTTTTATTATAATAGAAAGGTTTATGCTTGCCTGCATGCACATATTTTAAAATGACAAAGTTTGAGTATTTCATACTCATTTACTGTAGGATGGTCAGATGTCACATAGCATACCACGATTTCGTTTATAATGCTATTCTGCTTAGTCTGCTACACTTTGGATGAAATGCTATGCGAAAAAAAAAAACAACAACAACAACAACAAACCAAAAAAACGAAGAGGAAGGGTGTGGGAGGGGAAGCTTCATGGATTTAACTGCAGCTCAGTTGGAACTGAGTCAGCTTAGACCTTTAGACTGTAGACATTTCACACACAAACAACTAAGAAAGAATACACACAACACCACACACACACACACACACACACACACACACACACACACACACACACTGTCATAAACACACATATACATGC
Organism: Conus betulinus; assembly: GCA_016801955.1. NCBI lineage: Eukaryota > Metazoa > Mollusca > Gastropoda > Neogastropoda > Conidae > Conus > Conus betulinus. The sequence goes on from JADBJO010007991.1 coordinate 62,989, forward strand.
TGTCATAAACATGCATGAACACATACACGTCCACATGCATGTGCACACGCTCTCTCTCTCTCTCTCTCTCACACACACACACACACACACACACACACACAGTGAGAATTTGCCTATACACAGTGTTTCAGACTGCTAAAACTAGTAAAAGCACAGTCACAGGAATTCTGAGTACTTGATTCTAATGACTTTAAATTGCATGAGGGCTTGGGGATATTGACTTGGAAGCTTGTCTCACCCCATTGCTCTTTGTCACATCTCTTTTATTCAAGATGCCAGGGATGTGTGTGTGTGCCATGGTGACTGAAAAAAAAAATCATAAACTCTGCATCTGTTGTGAATAAAACAATTGCATGTGTGAAGCTAATACAACACTTTTTCGAGCTGTGGAGTCCTGAGCGAAACGTGTTTGATGTTCAGTTAGCATCCCCCCCCCCCCCCCCCTTTTTTTTTTATTTAACCTTACAATTAAAAGACAGAAATATAGTAAGAAAGCTCGAACAATCAAGAACTGCAAGTAATCCTTTACTTACCAAGTCAGTAAAAATTAGGAGTAATCTCTGCATCAACCACAAAGTTTTTCAAAATCTGAGACTGGCCTACAATTTTTTTATGTGTGGCACTGGCAGAAAATGCTTTAAAAACTTTTGTTTTCTTTCTTCTTATACTTTATCTTTTAATCTTTTTGCTGACTTCTGATATGTTTTTTCTTCATGCTGGAGAAAAAAAAAAGAAACCATACAGGATACAGAAACAACTGTTTGAATGTGAAATTGAATATGTGGACTGGAAATGAGTTTATTATTCTCATGTTACTTTGTGTCATTTAGGTAAGACAGCTGTGACATAGGGTTGACTTGTGTACCTGCAATTTTATCCTGCCAATTTGTATCAGTTTATACAATAATTTTATGTCTTATTTTCATTAGATAGCAAGAAAGGTTCTGCTTGTGTTTCAGGAAATTGTTCATTGGTGCATTGTCACGAGATGCCTCTTACAAAAACCATTCAAGGGCGAAGGGAGAGTGGTCCTGAGAAAAGACCTGGGTAAGTGCTGTAATATGGTTAAACACTAGTTAACAATCCTCCCCCCAAAAAGACTAGGATAAGAACAGTGGAAGGGTTGAAAGAACAGTCACTGAGAAAGACCATGGGTAAGTGTGCAGTGCAAGAAATAAAAAACGGAACAGTCGGATCGGTATGATGAAATGGATAAAAATTAATCCCTACCTGGTCCACTAACACTACAGGAATCACAGTAATATGGACTGCACCAGCAAATTTTGCATTTTAGACCAAAAGCCTTTTTCCATTTTTGGTTAAGCAAGACTACTTTTTTTTGGTTTGTTTTGCAGTATTTTTTGTTTACAGTTTATTCAAATTCCAGCTGACCTAAATCATTTTTTAATATCACTGACCTGTTTTAAAATGATGATGAAAAAAAAACGCACTTAGTTTTCTTTCATTATTGCATTTAACACAGATGTCATGTAAATAGTAAGGTCGGACAGCGTATTGCAGTGTTCTTTTCTGTTTTCTCTTTTCACTCTGAATTCTTTCAAAACGGTCGCTGTGTTGTATTCTGTTGCTGTCTCAAAGGACTGCAGTTATGGCTGTGCCAGACTGATGTTATCAGCCCCTTAAAGTTGTCTGACAAATGATGATCTCACTTTCAGTTGTTAAAAAAGTATTGCAAGTAGAACATTCTTGCTGAACTCCACACTAAGTACTGCTTTGAAAAATGCAAACAAAAAGTTATGGAATTTATTATGTCAGATGTTGCAGTCTTCAAGTTTGACAACCGTTACATAAGAACTCATCATATGTCTATGGACATACAGGTTTTCTGTGACTGTAGTGCTGTCATTGTTTCTTTGTTTTTTCTATGACAGAGAATAAACGTTAGGATTTGAAATTTGTACTAACTTCTTTTCAGCCATGCTATGTGTGATTGTGGATACAGGTGCTGAGGAGGAGATTGGGGACTGTCCCGTGTCTTCAGTGTTATGTTCATACATTCTTTGGTTCAGCTGTGGTTGTTTTTTTTTTGGCTAGACTCAATAACACTACCATTCTTATATTCATACATTCATTCTTTGGTTCAGCTGTGGTATTTTTTTTTTTGGCTAGACTCAATAACACTACCAGTATCATTAAACAGAACAACTTTTTCTTGTCTAAAATTTGTATTGATTAAATCTCATTATACGATATTCACCTCAGTAAAGGAGTATGTCCATATCGTGAACATGAATTTTATATTTGATATTGCTTTCTGAGTTTTTAAGTAAGGTTAAGTTACAGTGCCATATAGTTGATGCAAGTGTCATAATGAAAATAGCTTTTATTTCAGGCCATAAGATTATGCTTTTTGGCATCAGTAACTGCATCGCATCCTCATTCCAGTTTGGCTCAAATTTCTAGAAACTGTGTTAAAGTGCACCACTCTTCAGAAAAAGATCCATGACCTGCTGAATTGGAAAAAAAAGAGAGGGGAGGGAAAGGTGGAGGGAGGGGGGGGGGGGAGGGGGGAGGAGGTAGGACGGAAGAGGAGGGGGGGCATACTGATGAAAAGAATTGTTATTCTTTTGACAACTATTATACATTTTTGTAAGACAGTTCTTTTGCACGAAAACTAAGGCAAACTTGTGCGATAACAGGAGAATGGTTTCTGTCTGTTTCAGAATACACAATGGACACGAGAGACTGCTATGCTTTCCTTGAGGGTAAGAATGATTTGTTGCTAATTTTGACAGCACACTTACACACACACACACACACACACACACACACACACACACACACACACACAAAAATGATAACACAAATGTGACTAGTAACAGATTTGTTGAAAAATAGTTGATGCCTCCCTCTATCTACTAGGGAGAGTTACGAGGATCCCTGATTTACCAAATCAAAGAGCTTCTGCTATTGATCTATCTCTTATTTCTCCCATTCTTGTACCAAATAGTGACTGGAACACGCTTACAGATAGCTTAGGAAGTGACCATCTACCCATTATTATCACGCTAAATGATAAACTAGCCCAGGATAGTGCAGATGAAGATGTCATAGCAAAATATAACTGTAACTGTGCTGACTGGAACTTATTTCAAAATATTTTGAAATCACAAAATACTAATGACATAAGAGATGATGATATCAATACTTTTTACTCAAAGTTCACGGACACAGTGTTGCAAGCCGCTGACTGTTCCATACCCAAGTATTCTAATTTGAAGTCTAACAAACATCTGGGAAACATCTGGTGGAATGAAGTCTGTGAGAAAGTTGTAAATGAAAAGAAACGTTTATTCAAAGTTTACTTACAGGATAAAAAAACCAGAAAATCACATTCCACTTAGGAAAGCAAATTCACTCAGTAATAAACCATAGCACAAGTGAAACGGCAGTACTGGGCTACGTTTTGCACAGATGAGGTTTACAGCCATAAAGACATACAAAAGATATGGAAAAAATTTAATGATATGAAAAATGGGATACATCTACCATTATATCCAATCAGGATTGAAGGCAATGATCTTCCTACAAACTTACAAAAAGCTGAGTCGTTCGCTGACTCTTTTTCGGATACAATGCTTCCTAGTAAACTTCCACATGAAATCAGAACGTTTAGGGTAAATGAGGCCCAAAAAGATATGTACAAAGATCCTGTAGCAGATAACGCAAATTATATCAACGCTCCAATTACTTTAAGAGAACTAAAAGATACTCTATTTTCTTCAAGCGCTAAGAAAACAGCTGTTGGAGTAGATGCAATATCCATCATTCTATTAAAACATCTGCCAGATAACTGGGATATACTACTGCACGAATTATTACAGAAATGCTGGAATGAGGGCTGTATCCCCAAATATGGAAGCACTCAATCGTAGTTCCAATATCTAAAAACAGGAAAGTCAAAAAAAAGATATAAACAATTATAGACCTATTGCTCTAACATCACACACAGGGAAGCTGCTAGAAAAGATAGTTCTAAACAGATTAATTCATTACTGTGATAAAAGAAAAGTTATTCCCACTAACCAAGCTGGTTTTAGGAAGGGGAGAAGTACAGTTGACCATTTAGTTAAACTGACTACGCAGATTAAACATCAGTTTGCTCGTAGGAAAAATATACTGGCCACATTCTTTTGATATAAAGAAAGCCTACGATCACGTGTGGCATGATAGATTACTATACAAACTAAAAAGTATTGGTCTTTCTGGAAATATATATGGTTATATTAAGAACTTTTTATCTGAAAGAAGCATGCAGACAAATGTTGGCAACAAGTATCCACACACTACGATTTCCTAAAATGGGAATCCCACAGGGGTCAGTTATTGCCCCTTATTTATTCAATATTTTGCTCTATGATTGCCACAGTCTGTATCGAATAATGTTGTCCTAGTACAATATGCAGATGACATAGTTATGTGGATGAAAGTTACTATGAAAAGGAAAACTCCCAAAAGACAGCTTAACTATTTAAAAAATTATATCAACTGGAACTCGATAAACTAAGTAACTACATGAAGGAGAATGGATTAATGCTATCACCAAAAAAAAAAAAAACAAATCTTCTACTTTTTAATAGTGGGCCAGATCACCCAGAATTACCCATTTTTCAAATAAATGGCGAGACTATAGCATACAAACAAATGGTGAAATTTCTCGGAGTATACATTACTTCAAAATTGTCGTGGAATTATCATATACAATATTTATAACAAAGGCTCAAAAAGCTTTAACTTTTTAAAAGTTATACAGAAAAAAACTGGGGCCAAGATGCTAATGTACTGAAACAGCTTGCATTGTCACTGATACGTTCTAGACTCTCTTACGGGCAGGAAGCCTTTTTCAGTGCTCCGAAAAGTTTACTTAATAAGATGCAAAGTTTGGATTGCAAAGCTTTCAAACTGGCTCTTGTGTGTGCCGTATCATGCATCATCTTTGGGAACATATAACGAAGTAGGAGTATTACCATTAGATGAACATCGACGGCTTGCTGTTGCAAAATATGTCCTACTACGAATTTCAACACGTGACAGCAACGTTGAGAACGAAGTCAGTTTGAGATCTGACATTAGCTTCCCCAAAAGGGCAAAATCAATTTTTTCACTCACAACTATTGGAACTTTCACTTCAGATCTGTTCTGTGAGTCAAAAGTTAACTTCAACGATATAAATCGACCTAAACTTCCCGCATCTCCCTCCCAGCCCGCCATGGGAACTTAAAAGAGCATCATTTGATATAAGCCATACGTCGATGAAAAAAAGTGACAATGAAAACCTGATAGGCCAAATAGTAAAAGAGTATATTGAAAATTCGTATCCCTTTCATCTTAAAATTTATACAGATGGGTCTCTTTTGGATACCAAAGAAGCAGGTGCTGCATTTACAATTCCTTCATTGAAAATTGAAAAATCTTATTATCTTGGAAAAAAAAAAACAGATCTATTTTTACAGCAGAACTAACTGCCATTCTAATGGCTTTGTATTTTCTACTTGACTTTTCAATCCAATATTCCAAATCCTCTTTTGTGTCGATTCAAAGGCGGTTTTATTCGCCCTAAGTAAAACAAACCCTATAGTAAGACAAGATCTGATTACAGATATTCATCACCTAATACATTTCTTGATTATTAGGGGTACAAGAATTAGTTTCTGTTGGGTTCCTTCTCATGTGGGATTCAGTTTTAATGAGAGAGTAGACAGAGCAGCAAAACGGGGAGCGAAAAATACTAGCGGGTCGGAGGTTATCAGTATCCCATTGTCTGTCCATGAGGGATACAGTCTTCTAGAAAATGCATGCTGGAAACATTTTAGAAAAAACAACAGAATTCGGGATGTTCTCTTGATACACGCATAAACCAGCTATTAAACTTTGACACACTTCATTCTTTTTATCAATGTAGTTTGCCGTTTTCTCGGATCAATTTCGCTAATATATAAGATCAAACTAAATGCTTTTAAGACAAAGTTTTGCAAAAATATAACGTGCCTTTGTGGTGAAATGATAACTAATTCCCACATACTTTTCCACTGCAAGCAGTTTAAAACCTCATCTACCACCTCTGCCTAATTGTTCTATGGATACAGTTGTAACCGATTTATCACTAATGTGTAAAATTGCTGTTTCATTGCATCAAAGTCCTATTTTTTCTGTTTTGTAAACGAACACACGCACACGCACGCACACACGCACGCACACACGCGCGCACACACACACACACACACACACACACATGAGAGAGAGAGAGAGAGAGAGAGAGGGCGAGTTAGTGGACCTCATGAAGAGGTTGGCAACAATGGAAATGGTAGCTGTTTCTTTGCAACAGTATCATGTCTGGAGGGTAGGGGGTGGGTGATGAGGGAGGGATTCTCAGCCAGCTGGTCCTATGAAAAATTAATTGAAATTGTGCGGGCAGATTGATTCTTTCAGCATTTTGTGTCTTTGAAAATTTATTTCCCCTGTGGATGCTTATTATGCTTGCACCATATCTTGATCAATTAGTGCCTTCCTGTTCTTCTTACTCACCTCTCTTTGCCAGCAGCTGTATGTTAACTGCAAGATGACCATCAAACATTCCTTGGATTTTGACTTCTTTTTTTTTTTTTTTCATGTTGCTGTAGCATTAAACATTATTAGAAAGATCCAATGTCTTCAATTGTGCAAGTTTCTGAAGAGAAGTGTTGTTGAATTAAGTTATCATTCTCATCTGTCTCCTTGATTCCTTCCCTACATGCCCACTCCCTTCCACACACACACACACACACAAAAAACCCAAACTCACATGTTCATCTTTTTTTGTGTGTGTAATTTAGGAAAAAACAATTTGTCCAGGTGCCATGGATAGCTGAGACAACCAAAGTGACAGTCGCCTGTCTTGGATTACAGAGAGCGGATTCCCTCACGCCAGTTGTGTTCCTACAGATGGTATTAATTGAACTGTATGCTGCATGTTTTAGGTGAAACATTTGCAATGATTCCTGTTTTGAGGCATAGTGGGATTCTAACCAAGATTTGTGACAACATATTCTTGTAAATAAATTACATTTCCACGTGATTTTTGTTCATGGTTGATTGTTGTTTTTTGTTGTTGTTCCTACAGTTGTAACAGAATGACTGAAGTCTTTGAAAAACAAGACAATCCTTAAATTTACACATGCACATCCAATGCTAAAAACAATGCAAAAATGCTCTTGCGTACTATCAAACAATATGGATATTCTTCAAGCTTCATTCTTTAAGAAATAAAAAAAAAGCCTTCAAAGTCAGACTTGTTTTTTTTGAATGTCCAGGACATGAACACTATGTGCATTCAAATTGAAATGCAGATATGTACCTGCATAGGCATTTATGTACAATTGCATGGGTGAGACTTTTCAAATGGAAATGAATGTCAGGATTCAGTTTTTGAAAACAATTTTTGTGAAAGTTCACAGTTAGGTTTAGTGTGTCTAAGGTTCATCTGGGCCCCCAGTCTCTGCCTTTCAGGATTAAGACGTTTCCATAGGTTCCATTCATGCAGCTGTGCATTCAAATATATACTGGTACACAAAAAAGCAAATACACATATGTGAAATAACATTTCAGCTGGGGGGAAATGTGATGTAAATCAATAAAGTAATTCCATTGCTTTTGTATCTGTGACATTTGAAGAGGTTCTGTTTATTTAATTGTAATTTTGCACACTCAGAACCAGTGGCATTACATTACTGATTTATTTACTTCGCATTTATTATACATTATCATTGGAGATTCAGCTGTCCACACTTGCGTTGACCATGTTTAACCTTTCCTGTATGTCACCTGAAATTTTGCGCGCCACATGTCATGGACCACAGAGACCCAAGCTATTTGTGAAGGAATAAATCTTTGCTGGACATCATGGGTCTCCATGGATCCTTGTTGTCTTCTGAAGGAATAAATCTTGCTGTTACATTGTGGGTCTGCTTAGACCCACGATGTGCTGGGCCGGTTCTGTTTTTGTTTACTCTTTTGTCTTTAGAATGCAAGGACCTGGCCAGACTCACGACGTACGGCTCTTAGGTTTTCTTCTTCGATAGCATTGGTCGTCTCAGATTCACAGCGTACTGAGACTTTTTGCTTTTGTTTACTCCTTTGTTTACCAACAAAAACAATCATATTTTGGTACAGATGTAGGGTCATGGTTTGTTGACAAAGTCATGAAATTTGGTAGAGATAGCTTATAAATGTACTCGGTTATCAAGTGACATTTATGAGTGTGAATCATTGCAGACCCACAATATATCGGACAGGTTAAGTTATCGTAGGTAATTTAACTTAGTTCTTGGCCCTGCCCAGGTGGCTTCCTCCTCATATCAGTACATTTTTTTTCTTGCTTTATTAACTCAACATATAAGCGGACAACTCGCTTACACGCAGCCATATTTTCATGCCTGGCTAAAGTTCCCTCCGCGCCACCCATACCCCTACAACTTGGCACTAACACTTTGAATGTTCAGTTTTAAACTTATCACCTGATGGTTGCTAGTTACCAAATCTGACGCCATAGATGAGGCAAGTCTGAAAATGAAATGTCAAGCTGGTGTAGGCCGGCAGAAAAGTAAACAGCAGTCACTATGTTTGATGTGTATGGCATTGGAGCCATGTTTTTTTTTTCTTCTTCTTCTTTTTCCATGCCCTGGGATGAAACCACAAATGTAGCAGAAAATCACTGTTCTAAACTGATACAGGAGGAAAAACAAAATCCCCTTGTCATTTTGAAACTTTCCCAAAGTTTTGCCATTCCACACACTAACATACAGGTACACACTCGTACGGCAGTCTTTTTTTCTACAGAGGAAGGAGCATATCCACCAGTAGAAGGGAGCATGACCCACCTTATAAAATGACACTCCCAGTTAGTTTACAAAGCAGAATGAACACTAATGAAACTTGTTTTGTCTTATTTTATGCCTACAGACTTGTCTTTCGCCAACCACACTTATGTGGCCAATGCCATGTTTATTGGAAATATAACCTGATACGTGGCGCTAGAAAGGATGTGTAGTGGGGCCTTTTTTTCCCTCTTGATTTTTTTTCTTCCCTCAACACCAGGTGTAGCAGAGGAAGATGATGTGTAAGCTTTTGTTCCCTTGCAAATTGCACCAAGTTTGCAATTTTTTCCGCTTTTGAATTTGTAGGGTCTAGCAGAGGGAGGGAAAGAGTCAAGTCATGGAGAACAGAAAATGAAGAACTTTGAACATGAAATGGAAGACTATTAACACTGCAGAAATGAATCTCTTAAAGAAGAAGGAATCAGCTTAAGAATTTGGTATTGCACCAAGCTCAGTGATAGGAGATCTGGAAGACAAAGACACATGCTAGCAGCAGTGTTATCAGTGCCGTTGATGATGTATCTGGAAGTGGTTTACCCATCCCAGCTCATCCAGCTTGACATACAGAACAGTCGCTGGGCTAACCATGAAGACAAAAGCAGAGGTGATCATGATTTCACTCAACTTGGGTTCACAAAACTATAAATAAATACATGTAAACAGTTGGTGAACAACAAAGCCGTTAACATACAACATAAACTAATACAACAGAAAGCCAGCATTCAATTTTAAATCAACCCTTAAAAAGTGTAATCAATTAGTTACTAATTGATTACACTTTTTATAGGTAAATTAGTTTATTTTCTATACTGTGTGTCTTAACAAAACTAAGTGTGTAATGACAACTCGCAAGATGGTCACACACACAGTACAATCCAGCAGACTTGATCATTCCTATTTTTCATTTTGCACAAATCGAAAACAGGGGGGAAGACATAAAAAAAAAAAAAAAAGGGTGTGTGTGTGTGTGTGTGTGCGCGCGCGCACGCGCGCTTCCGAGAGAGGGCGGCAACTTCTTTGTTCTTAAAACCAATCTCATCGCACATTGAAACGACAGCGCCCACGGAGACCAGGTCTCTTTTTTTTTCAGATTCGTTCCCACAGACACGTGCACTGTGCACGTACAAAACCAAAACAAATGTCTTAACAGCAGACAACGCCAGCGGAGGATGGGAAAAAAAAAATTGAAACGAGGATCTACAGTACAGCCGTCATATGAAAAGCAAAAACAAACAAAAAAAAACACAATCGATGTTCATCTGATGCTGCTTTTCATGTTCGACCCAAAAATCTCAAGAAAAGCTCTGACAGACGGAATCAAACCCACAACCTTCCAGTCCACAATCCAGGACAGTACAATTTTTTACCCACTCCAAAATTCTTTTCAGCCCCATAGAGGAAGGTAATCTATTGACACACCGGAGCTTTTTTGAATTATTTATTGAGCTGCTTTCTGTGAACAGATTATCTTCTTCTCGTTGGGGGCTAAAAGTGTTTACAAAGCTTCATCATCCGTGGAGTCTGGGGGATTTTTTTCCATGTCCCATCTTCTGTGCCACCACAGGGGCACTGCATCCATGCTGCTCATTCTAACCCTTCTGTCCACAGCTGCAGCCTGGCCCGGCCCGCTGCAGCCCCTACACTGGCGATCCACAGGGAACAGTCGATGTTAAGCAGTCAAGAGGCAACTCACCGGAGGAGACAGTGCACTGCTGCCAAGTTACTTTGGTGTGTTCAGTGGTGCCTGTTCTGATCCAACATACGCAGGACACCCAATAAGCCCTGTATTGACGACAATAAATAACGGTCTGGGGATTGTACAGGGAGGTTCTAATGAAAGGACTGAAATTCGATAAAACAACTGATATAAAGCTGCGCTTATTTGAACCTAACACTTGCCTTCAAGTTTAATCGTTCGGACACATAACATATGTTTTCTATAATGAGAGTGAATGCTAGACAAAAATCAATTGGCCCTCCATGCTGGAAAATGAGTCTTCTTGATGCGGTACACATTTCCTTTTATAGATACAGCTACACAAAATAAACCAGGGGAAAATATTTCATATGAACAGGTTTCAACACAACCATACACTATCCTGAATTTTTAAATATTATATTCCACTCAATAAAGACTCGACATTAAAGTGATGGATGATGATGTTGTGTGTGTGTGCATGTGCGCACGTGTGTGTGTGTGTGAGAGAGAGAGAGAGAGTGTGTGTGTGTTTGTGCTGGGTAGCGTGGGACTGCATTACATCCTGGAATCTTCTTTTTCTTTTCTTTTCTTGTTGTGAGTTTGGTATCATACAAATATTTGTAGGCTGTAGTCCATATAAGATTTCTGCTGCTTGGCGATGTAAATGGTGTAATAAGGTCAGTAGAACAGTAACTGCATATATGAAAGATAGCGAACTTAAGCCAATATTTCCACCTTTATGGAATTAATGATCTCTCTCTCTCTCTCTCTCTCTCTCTCTCATTAGTTTTGGAGTATTTGCAATGTCACCGTATGCGAGCTCCCCGTCCCCCCCGGCCCCTCCCCCTCACGACCTCCTCCTTCCCTTTCCTGCTTCCCTCCTTCAAACAGAGTGCTGCGGCCTTCCCCAAATAAATGATTTCTCTGTCTTTCCTTGTTCTCAAAGGTCCACAATGTCATGAACAAGATCAAGTTTTTTGAACGATTTGTACATATTTCATCGTTTGTTCAGTCGACCAGTGACACGTCTGTCTTCTCTCCAGTGCATGGAATAAAGTCTTTGTTCATACGTCTACACCACCTGCCCCACACAACGGCAGCATAATCAATGTGAAAAAGAAATCAAAACTCATACACACACACACACACACACACACACACACACACACAGAGCATGGAAATACAAAGTGAATGTTTATTCAGACTAAAATGCAAAGACCCTGCCACCATACACGCCAAGAACAAAATACATTTATTCATGAAACACGGTCAGCTGAGAGTGAAAAATGAAGCGCGTTAACAAAATACGTCACTGTGCGTAACTTTATAAAACATGTCGAGTCCGCGATCTCTCGGGTGCCTCACAAATATGCAGCCTCCTACACCTAGATCGAAAGATGAGATGCAAGCAAATATTTACTATGTATATGTAGCAATTCTTTATTTGCTTCATAAATATCCATATCACAAGCAAAGAAAGGGACAGAATGAGTCAGAGGAAGGCAACTTTGCTCGGGACTGAGACAGCGTACACCTGTGTGTCAGAGAAAAAGAAAGGGGGAGGGGGCGCTGTATATGTGTGCGGGGGAGAGATGGAACTGGGCGTGGGGGCATGAACAGGGGGAGACAGAGACAAGATAAAACTGCACCTGTCTAACCTTTAGAGATGTCGATTTGAAACCAAACACACTGAATTCCTTGCTGAAGCACAGGGAGGAGGAGAAGGAGGAGGTAACAACCAGGTACTTCATGCAGTTATAGAGCGCCGGTCGTTAGCTCACATGTACACGTCTCTGTTGCTTCGTCCTCTTCTTTACTTGAGAGTTCTCATTTTCGTCTGGTGCAGTCTGAGTCAACACATGGTCAGTCTGCTGTAGTGGACGGTCAGGACTTGGGTTTGAAGACGCTGTCGTTGCGTGCAGAACAGCCAAGTGGCCAAAAAAAAAAAAAAAAAAAAAAAAAAAAAAAAAAGTACAGAATTAAGGAAATTAGTGAGGTATCGACGAAACGTATCTCCTGCCCAAGAGACTGCCCATGGTGTGCAGCAACAAAGAGTGCATTCCCATGGAGGTCAGAAGAAACGCTTGAAAGACAGTCTCAAAACATCCATGAAGACATTTAACATTAACCCTGACACATGGATCGAGCCAGATGGCGCTGCTCTATCCACAAAAGTGCCAGTTCATGTGAAGAAAGGAAGACAGCTGCAGCGCAAGAAAAGAGAGGCTAGGAAGATCCGTGCCAGCGATCAGGAGCTCTCCCACATTCCCTGTCCAAGCTGTCACCGCGTTTTCCGTGCATGTATTGGCTTGATCAGTCACCTGACTACCCACAACCGCAACCTTAAGAGGACTGAAGTGGTCCTCGTCGACTTGACGGACGAAAAACATCCTTCATTATACCCCTCGCCTCTCACAGAAGCTCACTGGACTGTGACGTTTCACCCGCAGCATTAGAAACACTTCGAAATTATAGATGACGTTGCACCTTAAGTCCCGTTGGAGGATCACAACTGCTGAAGACAAGGCTCATTGAGGGGTTCTCATCCAGGAGGTGGAAGTCGACTCTGAGCAGGTAGAACCAAATGGCTCTGTTCAAAATACAGAACTCAACGACTCCCAGAGCCATCTGTGAAAGACTGGGATAATGATGTCGTAATAAAGTCTTTTTCATCCCATCTTTTCACTCCACCCCTTCCCAACCCATCCCCTAAATAATTTCTATAGTAAGCTTAACTGATCGTTTACCCACACTTGTTTTTCCCCGCCGCATGTTTTACTTCCGTTGTTTGTTTGCTCGTTGTGTCATCTCGTCTGAAGAAGACCAGTAGCTCAATGCTTCTTGCTTAATTCGATATTCGTTGTGTTCACCTGAGAGTTCAATACTTCGACATTTGTTCTCACAGCATCTAGTTATGTTTTTGGGGTCAGGAACAATGTTCCAAGTCTAAAGATCCTCAGATTCCACAAAGGTGCCATTCATGTGAAGAAAGGACAGCTGCAGCGCAACAAAAGAGACAGGCAAGGAAAGCCCGTGCTAGAAATCAAGGGCAGGTCTCCCACATTCCCTTTCCAAGCTGTCGCCACACATCCTGTGCACGCATCGGTTGATCAGCCCAACTGCGTATCTACAAATCATCTCAGCCCCGCCTCCCTACACCCCCAGCCCCGTCTCCCTCAACCCCAAGCTGACTGAAGTGGTCTCGTCGTCGTCTCGACGGGACAAACATTGTGTGTGTGTGTGTGTGTGTGTGTGTGCACGCGTAGGTTTTTGTGCCGCAGCATTCCACAACCGCAGCAGTAGTGCAGTGTCAACCATCCCAGCCAGTCCTGTCTTTGCGTGACTTCCCCATCATACAAGTGGTGCACGTCACTGACTTGCTGGGTGGCAGAGGAGAGCGAGTGTACTTGGACTGTTCCTCGTCTGTTGGTGTTGCCACGCTTCTTCGTACACGAGGACTCTGCCCATAGCTCTCTAGACAGCGGAGGAATGGCCTGTCGGCTTCTCCTGGCTCTCTCTCTGCTCTGGGGGTTGTACATGACGACGACTGCTGCAGCGAGTGAGTGTCTTTTTCTTACTGCATGATGTTTGTTTCAGTGTTCTAGCACCATGCTGGGCTGAGTCTATCCGTGATTCCTTCCGTTGTATACAGCTGAACAAGTCAATCTTCCTAAGCTTATTTTTCATTTTGCCCTGAAGAAGGTTGTAAGCATGCTTAGGCTCTCCGTGCACTCGCCGCTTATTTCAGCTTACAAACAGACGGGCTAAAAAGCAATCCCCACCAAAACAAACAAACAAAAACAAACAAACAAACAAAAAAACTTGCCATTATTCGACTTAAGCGCGCGATGTACGTTATCCAAAGAGTTTACACACACACACACACACACACACACACACACACACACACACACACACACACACACACACACACAAAACGAAAAAGGAAAAAATGTAAAACAAACAAACAACAACAACAACAACAACGAAACAAACAAACTCAAAACCAAACCAAACCAAACCAAACCACAACACAACAACAACAACAACAACAACACACACACACACACACACACACACACACACACACACACACACACACACACAGAGATTGCATTTCCGTGATAACATTCGAATATAAAAATGATGAATAAATAAATAATGATTAAATACATATATAAAATTTTGAAAATGATGAATAAATGAATTCATAAATAAATAGAATAGTAAAATAAATAAATAAAATAAATGTAAAGAATTATCCGAGAGGTATTCACGATTTTTTTTTTTTTCCAAAATATGATTTATTTGAACTTTCGTTGAAATTGATAATCTCACTTTTTGCTCTCTCTCTCTCTCTCTCTCTCTCTCTCTCTCTCTCTCTCTACACACACACACACACACACACACACACACACACACACACACACACACACACACACACACACACACACACACACACACACACACGTATGCACGCACACACACACACATCCCCCCCTCCCATGATATAATGCAGCGACAGAGAGTAGAAGTAAACGGACATAGTTCAGGACTGGACTAAATACTATGATCCCTCTACACTGTCGGACATGACCGACAACTGTGAGGTTGGACGACGCTGTAACTGCTCAAGAAGTCATCACAACAGCATCCATACAAACTATAATATAGTGAAGGGTTTTCATTCAACGCCCATCCTGCGGTCAATTTGAGAAGATAAGTGATTGCTCGTTCTTCGTTTTCATTGTCTGGACGCTGTTTTATCTTGCCTGAAGAAGACCTAAGAGGTCGAAACGCGTCGTGTTTTGTCTTGTCGTTCGTTTGTCCCCTTTGTCTGACGGAATGATTATACTTTTTTTCTCTGGGAAAAAAATGTAGTGAACGGATAAACGGTAACACCAGTGGAACCGCTTGAACATGATGACTGTTTTGAGGGAACAGTCACATTGATAATGAGGACACTATAGTAGGAAAAAAAAAACGCGAGGAAGAGCTTGACAGCAGAAGGTCTTCAGAGAAGACCCCCCCCCCCCCCCCCCCCCTCCCAGCCTCAGACAAGTACTTCAGCCCTGATGTCCTTACATTCCGGGGAGGTCGAGCCGCATCTAGGTCATGACTCCCAGATGCCTTTCTGCTGCCAACTTTTCCATTCTTTTCTTTCTCTCCCCCCCCCCCCCCCCCCCTTCCTTTCTTTTTCCATTCCATCTTCTGTGCCACCTCAGTGGCATTGCACCCACGCCGCTCATTCCGATCCCCCGTCTACAGCCACAGCCCCGTCGCAGTCCCGGCACCAGCGATCCACAGGGAGCAGTTAATGTCATGTCGTCAAGAGGCAACCCACCCAGAGGAGACACTGCACTGCCGCCGAGTCACTTCGGTGATGTTCGGTGGTACCTGTTCCAATCAAACGTACGCAGAACACCACCTACTGAGTCCCCTACTGACGACAATAATTGCTTAGTCGCGGAGCCGGCGTGAGTGAGCTATCCTTCGGGAGGGCGCCACTGCGTCCGTCCATCGGCAGCCCCCATGGACTCGCCGATACCGGTGACCCCGACGGAAACAGAAGGCCATAGACACGGTGAGGGTATCAAGATTGTGGTCACCACGAGAGCAGGGCACCACATAATTTGAGACTTTTTTTTTTAAAATGCTGTACGATGAGAATGAGGATGATGAAGATGATGCTACGGATTTCCATTCCGGCCTGAGACTGCATGACTTGGCTGTATTCTACGCTTACTTTCATAATATATCCCGGCGTCAGCCAGACCCGAAAAATACAGACACATGCAGTGATGGTCTGGAACTTTGAGCAACACTGTCAGAGGCACATCCATTTAGTGGATGAAACTCGACTGTGTGGTCCCGGTCTTCCCAACTGTACCCGTAGCAAACTCAAACACTGCATAGGAGCCGGTCGGGGCAGAAAAATCCCACATGGCTCTGATGGGAATCAGACCCACGACCTCCCAGCCGGGAGTCCGCGACGCTAACCTCTTCGCCACGGCGGCAGGTTTTTCTTTTTTCTTTCCCCCCCCCCCCCCCCCCCCCTTTTTTTTTTTTTTTCCCGATTGTCGAGCAACAGTGCCGTCAAGTTGTTGTTACACCTGTTGTGAAATATCGAAAACATCCAAAATATAAACTTCAAATCAAAAGACAAAGGTGAGAAAAAGAGACACACAAATTGCTTTTATATAGTGTCTGCGTGACATAGTTCTCAGTGTGTGTGTGTGTGTGTGTGTGTGTGTGTGTGTGTGTGTGTGTGTGTGTGTGTGTGTGTGTTTGTACGTGTGTGTGTGTGTGTGTGTGTGTGTGTGTGTGTGTGTGTGTGTGTGTGTGTGTGTGGTGCAGGCTGTGGTGGCATCGTCGACCGCGCCGTAGGCGTCATCACCAGCCCCAACTTCCCCAAGGACTACGACGACAACACGTATTGTCAGTGGAACATCACTGCCCCGGCAGGAATGAAGATCAGGGTAGGTGGACCTCCGCCCAGTGGCTAGACACTGACCCCCTACCCAGGATGCACTGAGCACCCAGACAGAAGTAGCCATACGCGGTTAATGAGTCCAAAGTCACTAGGTTTTAACCCCCCCCCCCCCCCCCACACACACACACACACACACACACACACACACCGAAACGAAACAAAAAAAAACAATCAAAACAAACCAAAACAAACAACAACAAAACCCAACGCAGACGAATGTATCCTCTCACGGGCAACAGAACATACGGATACCCCAGACAGACCACCTGTAAATCATTCGCAAGTACTCAACTCGGAGACACTTTACAGCAAACATAAAACGCAGACATTTATTTGAACTGTCCAGCATGATAATTATGTGAACAGGTTTTTGATGTGCAAGTGAACTTAAGGAAGGAAGGAAGTAAAAAAAAAAAAAAAAAAAAAAAAAAAGGGAGATGCGAAAACACACACACACACACACACACACACACACACACACACACACACACACACACACACACACACACACACACACACACACGAAAAATGTCAACGAAGAGAGGCATGTGAAGCACTTAAAGGGCAGAAAAAGAAAAAAAAAAAGAAGACAAGACAGGTGCTTCATGACCTGCATGCAATTGAAGCATAAAAAAAGATGATGCTGAGCATTTTGCTGTCAACCACTAGCGTTGCAAGGCTGTGTAAAGTTCTACATCTGTTGGTTTGTCATGGACTCTGCCATGCAACGATTGAGCATCAAGATGGGGTGTACCAGCACAAAACGTTGTGTCCGTTGCTACGAATGCTGTACTTCACTTTCTTATCGACGAAGCCACAGGAACTGTGTAAGCATCCACAGATCCACTCAAAAGCGTACAAGCGCCTCCCCCTCATCCTTCCCACTTTCCCGCCCTCTTTTTACCCACTTCCTTACAACACACACACACACACACACACACACACACACACACACACACATACATACACACACACACACACACACACACACACACGCGCGCGCGCGCGCGCGCGCGCGCGCACGCACGCACGCAGACACACTCGCTCACAGAAAACTAGAAAAACATGGGAAAGAAAAGAGATCGGATGGAGGGAGGATGGGGAGTGGGAGGGGTGTTACGGAGAAACTGAAACTGTCATTCTTTAATGACGTTAGCATATTGCAGTACTAGCGCCAGTAGAGTAGAGTAAATGAGATACACGACAGAAGTAAATTAAGATAACGGCTAATGATACTCATGAACTTGGAACTGAATTTACATCAAAACAAATATTTGAACAATGCCATTAATTAGAAACAACTTGTTTCTATGGTAATAGAATAAACTTTTGGAAATACAAAACAAACATACAAGAAAAAACCCAGGAATAACTTCCTGATGCGTAATTAACCAACCGATTACAAAAGAAAAAAAAATCATCTTGTTCATTGTACGGTCCACAGAGTTCACTAAGAATCCTAAGAAGACAAATGACATGACAATGATCATTATTAGAAGCTTTGATGATTTGGTCAGTTTATGATATTTTTCTCTCTAGAATCAAATACAAGGAAGGAAGGACATTATTCTCAAGTATTTTTGAAGTGCTTTACTGGGGAGGAAGGATGTTCCTTCCAAGCAAAATGTTGGTTTCAGATCAACTGTATGCCCTCCAGACCAAAGAGAGAGAGAGAGAGAGAGAGAGAGAGGGGGGGGGGGGGGGACTATAGAATAAAAACAGGGAGATAGGAGTTTTTTAATTCTGGTATCAGCTCCAATATTTGAAAGAATGATGAAAAAAGAAACAAAAGAACGCAACATACACGCACACTCACATACTCTCTCTCTCTCACACACACACACACACACACACACACACCAGAGAGAGAGAGAGAGAGAGAGAGAGAGAGAGAGAGAGAGAGAGAGAGAGAGAGAGAGAGAGAGAGCCAGGTACAGATGGAGTAAGGATGGAGATGGGGTGCAGGGGTTCGAAGTATGGGGAGTGCACATCTCCGTGTATCTCTACCAGCGCTTTCACAATTAAAACCATACCTTTAGTTGTCAATAAGCTTAATAAAGCATTCAAAACTATATTCAAGATGGGGGTACCTGCCTATTATGTCGGTTACATCGGCATTCCCTTCGCAGCAACAAAGCGAAGCTTAATAAAGCATTCAAAGCTATATACTAGATGGGTGTACCTGCCTAGTATGTCGTATGTACTGGCATTGCCTTCGCAGCAACGAAGCTTAAGTAATTTAAATTTTTAATGTTTTTTTTTTTTTTTAAGTTCTATTTCAACCTCGCCACTCTGTACACCTTTCAGTTTCAGTTTCATCAAGGAGGTGTCACTGCGTGCGGACTAGCCTGTATACGCTACACCACATTCGCTGAGTTTCAAGTCCACGCTGCGCATGATTTAATTCTGATGGATAAATAAATTAATGACTAAGATGAGAGAATTCAAGAAGAGGGTCTCGTGGCTACGACTTAGTAAATGTTTGACCTACGCGTTAGCCCAACGCGCTGGTCAGGCCTTGAGTCACCTGCCTAGCATCGGCTGTGCCGTTACCATTACCTTTCAATTCGCTGGGACACACAAATGCAAAGTTTTCAGCAGCGCTGGCTCGGTGCTCTGATTCATAAGGAACGAGCGAACTGAAATGAAATCGATTTGTATAAATATGGAGACGGCCTCGGTTTAGCGTGAAGTTCTGAACAGTCAATGACAAACAGATAGACATTCCAAACTTAAGTCAGAAAATTTATACGATTTTGGCACAAAATCCTGGAGCGAAACGCATCAGTGACAATCGAGTTTTACTTAAAAGAAAATAACTAAAAACCATGGGATCCAGCGCATGTACTTGGGGTCTCTCTTTTTAAGTCTTGAAATGTGTAGAAATGACAAGTTTGGAGAAGAAGGTGCGTTCGGAAGTTCCTGAAATGCAAGTCTAGACACATTTCATAGAACACACACGATCATGCGCACTTATGTACCCACAATGGCGCAGGACGCAAAGGTCCAATCAGAAAGCTGAGAACTTCACGCCACTGGCGAACAAAGAAAAACTTTCCACCCATACAGCCTCATCCTTTATTTACATGAAACGTCCAATGTCCATGAATTGAACCTCTGAGCATGTGAGTAAATGTTTCCCATCTAGTCCAACGGACCACAAGTCCCAACAAACACGTCTTGCTGGTGGTTGTCGATGAATTGTATTTGATAGCGCTTTTTCAGCAAACGTTTTGCACAACCAACTCGAACGTGACTTTTTTAACACCATCGAAAGTGGCTGTATTCATCATCTTATAGTTGTCGTTTTTATATGAGTGGCAAGAAAAAGAAACCGTAAGCCTAGCTGCAAATTAAAGCAGGCACCCGGTAATGCAAAACATTTCTTTTGTTTGCTTTGTTGTTGTTGTTGTTGTCACAGCTAACTTCCACAGCCTTCAAGCTGGAGAACCACTCGACGTGTCTGTTCGACTCCCTGGAGCTGTTCGATGGCGAGTCTTCAGTGGGCAAGTTGTGTGGCCTGACCACCATCAGTTTCCTGTCCCGCAGCAACGTGGTTCGACTGGTGTTCAAGACCAATCACCGAGTCCGGTACCCCCGGCTTCAGTCTGGACTATTCCTTCCTCTGCGGAGGTTGGGGGATGCTCTGCATGCGTTCCTGTGTGTTCTGTTCTTCCTTGCTCGCTTTTGTTACAGTTTGTTTTTGTTCCTGCTCTTGCTTGTGTTGTCTGTTGTCAGTTTGTTGTCGTTTTGATCACCAGATGTGAATGCATAGGTGGAGGGTTATGATCGCAGCTGAGAATGGTGTGTGTGTGTGTGTGTGTGTGTGTGTGTGTGTGTGTGTGTGTGTGTGTGTGTGTGTGTGTGTGTGTGTGTGTGAATGTGCTGACGTTTGATTGAAGCCCATAGCTAGTTTTTCTTCCCCTCATGATTTGTTCTGCGAGATGGTCTGTGGTTCTGAGGGCTTTGATCAACTGCACACACATCTCTGTGTGTGTGTGTGTGTGTGTGTGTGTGTGTGTGTGTGTGTGTGTGTGTGTGTGTGTGTGTGTGTGTGTGTGTGTGTGTAAAGCACGTAAAACAGCATGTAATAGTAAAACAACATGTAACAAAATTGATATATCCATCCCGAGAGGTAACGTTTTAGTATTTCATTTGATATGCGACCTGATCCATGATGTAGCATCTGACCCAGTCTATGGGTTTGGAACCGAACAAAATAGCACCTTTAATTTCCGCCATCTGAGTCATGCTAATTGTTCTCCCACAAGACTTTAATATTTGTCATTGGAAGCTTCCTTTTAAACACATTTACACTCTGAATTTATCTCATGTTTCTAGCTCAGCTACTTCATCTTTGCCAATATTTATGCCAAAGTTTTTAATTCTGCTCACAATGAACGATATTGATGATGTTTACAGCGACGGGTGGTGAGGGATTGTTCCTAGGGAAACGGGGTGCGCTCTCCAGCCTTGACTCCTCTTCCAAGCGCCCCGGGCAACACTGACAACCTGTGGTACATCATCGTACCTGAGGACCACACCCTGGAATTTCAGGTGTCCCCTTTCGATCTGCAGGGCAGCAAGAATTGCCTCAAAGACTACCTGACGGTTTGTGGCTGTTCCTTGCTGTTGTTATTGGTATTGTTTCAGGGGGTTCGCTATCATTCTTGCTGCCACTGTGAAAAACGAATGTATCATGTTAGTGTAAAGCTGAGGGAGGCTGAACTCTTTTCTATTTGTTTCTAAATGACGCTGTCACTGGGCCAGAAATTTCACAAACAAGGAAATCATCACTGAACATGTTCTATAATATGCGTAAGAATGTAACAGGTGGACCAGCAACAAACGCTTTTATAGCAGACAGATCTGTTGCCCCCCCCCCCCCCCCCCCCCCCCATCTCTCTACCCTCAGCCTCCTTTATAAGACAGAAAAGACAGTACATAGTGGTCTCATACGCACGTGTCCTTAATTCACTAATACTTTACTGTTAAAAAAAGAGGATTACCAAGCCACAAGACAAAAGAATAAAAACAAATGACAAAAGACACAACGCCTTCAGGCAGGACAAACACCATTCAAAACCACGGGGAATCCCCAACGGTTTGCACATTTTTTTTTTTCTGAGAGTGTCGGTTTTGATATGATAAATAACTTCTGACAAATTCACAGTATCAGATGGATTCTATGGTTCTGATGAATCCTGCATGTAAAAAGAGAGATTCTCACGGGCAGCTGGGACCGGCGTGACACTGAACCTGTGGCGAATCTCCAACACAAAGCGTGTTTTCTTCCAGTGTTGGTGACCTTTATGTCTCAGAGGACAAGCGATGGAACCTACGCTCGGAGTATTCTATACACTGTTCCCTAATCTGCATTGCTGTACTGTCCTTTGTTATGCTTTGTGCTGCTTCGTGCTGCTCTCCTCTCCTCTACTCCAGTGAAATCCAGTCTATGTGGCTTTACTCACTCGTGTCCTCTCCGACTGTGTTCTGCGATGTTCTAACAGTGCTCTGATTAACTATCCTTCTATTCTTGATCTTGATCTTGATCTTGATGCATAGTCGACGGGGCCACACTGTGGCATAACAGTCTTACTTTATCTTATCCTGTTCTGATTTACTCTGATATGCTCCGATTTTCTCTGCTGCTCTACTTTGTTCTTTTCGATTCTACTCTGCTGTGCTGTGCTGTGCTCTTCTTTGCTATGTATTGCTCTGCACTGCTTTACTCCTTCTCTCTCTCTCTCTCTCCCCACCCTCCTCTCTCCCCCTCCCTCTCTTCCTCCCTCTCTCTCCCTCCCCTCCCCTTTCTCTTTCCCTCCCTCTCTTTCTCTCTCTCTCTCTCCCTCCTTCTCCCTCTCTCTCCCGCTTTTCCCGCCATCATAATCATGTGTGTGGTTGCTGGCAGATCAACGAGATACTGAGCAACGGCACCCTGCTGTCCAAAGGGACCTTACTGCTTCTACAACAGCACGCCCCCTGTCCTCAGGTCCGAGGCCCGGACTCTGCAGGTCGACTTCCGCTCTGACGGGGACCACAATGCTTCCGGTTTTTCCGGGAACTGGACTTCCAGTAAGAATGTGTCGGCCAATATAACGACACATACGATCATTTTTTTTTTTTTTTAAAAAGAACTTTCAATATTTGTGGTTGCTTGTGGTGTGCCCAACGGTACAGTATTGGAGAAGGGCAGAAATCGTTGACACATTCTCCCCTGTAGAAGCAGACAAGTCGTCTTCACTGAATCGGGATTCCAGCACGAGAGAAGACTAGTTTCCTCAAGGATTGATCGTCTCTAAAGACACAGCAACCAAAATGGATATGGTTGGAGTACAAAACAGCGTACATGCCGGCTCAATTGACCCTGTCGAACTGTGCTGAATATTCATTATGTCTTTTGTGTTGTCACGATTAAGCTCCCTGGAATGTTGACATGATAATATTCATGGTAAAACATCTAGATTCTGCGTGATGTTATTGAAAGGATTGTGGAGGTGGGAGAGAGAGAGGAAGAGAGACTTAGTGTGCGCTCTGTGTGTGTGTGTGTGTGTGTGTGTGTGTGTGTGTGTGTGTGTGTGTGTGTGTGTGTGTGTGCGTGCGTGCGTGTGTGTGTATGTTGTGTGTGTGTGTGTGTGAGGAGAGAGAGAGAGAGAGAGAGAGAGAGAGAGAGAGAGAGAGACAGACAGACAGACAGACAGACAGACAGACAGAGAGTTTTGACTCGGTGCGTGAGAGAGAGGGGGGAAGGAAGGGGGAGGGACAGAGAGAGAGAGAGAGAGAGAGAGGAGAGAGAGAGAGAGAGAACATGACTAGTGCGTGATTGAGAGGGACAGACAGACAGAGACAGCGACAGAGAGAGACAGAGACAGAGATACAGACAGACAGACAGACAGACAGAGAGACAGACAGACAGAGACAGAAAGAGTGCTTGTACACACTGTGATTCTTGTCACTGGCAGAGTGCGGCACAGGTACAGCCCCGAGGGCATCATCACCAGCCCCATGTTCCCCTACTTCTACAACAACGACGAACGCTGCGTCTGGAAGATCACAGCTCCTGAGGGCCACAGGATCAGCGTGAGTCACCTTGGGCTTTCCGTTGGTCAGCACTGACCTTCTCTTTAAGACTCTAGCCAACACGGATGCCATGGGGAATAAGAGAAGGGATGGGTAGGTAGACAAGTGGCTGGGCATCGAGAAGGGGTTGGGAGGGAGGACAGGGGAGGGGGGGGGGGAGGGGGGGGGGCGACAAGCGGAGATGAAAAGCATGAGAAGATGTTGAAAATAAAGACAAGTAGAAATGAAGAAAAGCGGTTTGAAAAAAAAATGTCCACGGTTTACTTTAGCAATGTAAAGCGCTCAATAAATGATGTAAAGCAGTCGCTGCACAGACTTCTTGAAATGATTCTCAACTGTTTTTTTTTTTTCTTCCTTAGCTGGCTTAGTACAAACTGCCAAAACGCTCTCGCACACTTGCCGATGTCATCTTTTTTTTCCAGTTGACATTGTAGAGACTGTCACAACTCCCATGAAAAGTTGTCTGTTCTGTCCGTTTTTCTAGCTGACTTAGTACAGACAGCATTCCCCCCCCCCCCCCCCCCCCCCCCCCCCCCCCCCCCCCCCCCCACGCAAAGTTGTCTGTGTTTTTTTTTTCCCAGTTGACACTATACAGACGGCCATAACTCCTATATGGAAAGTTGTCCGTGTTGTCTCCCCCCCCCCCCCTCCCCTCCAGTTGACATTGTACAGACTGCATCTTTTTAAATGGTGATCGAGATGCTGACAATGATGGGATTTCCATCACCTATCTCTCTCCCTCTCTCTCTCTCATACGTGCACACATGTATGTATATATAATTATGAGTGGCTGAGTGCATGCTTTATTTGCACTACCAAAAAGGAGAAAGATTGAAATTCCCATTTTGGTGATGCACGCATGTTTTATTGTTTGAAAAGTATTTTAATTTTCAGTGTCACGCTTGTAACTATGAATATATATGTCTTAACTTTTAGGGCAGCGGTCACAAATGTAATTTCTCTTTTAACGAGAGATAATAAAGTTTTCTGAATCTGAATCTGAATTCTGGTCTGAGACTGTATGACAGGGGTGTAGTCTACGCTTAATTGCAGAATACATATCTTGGCGTCAACCAGGCCCCAAGAGATACAGACACCTGCAGTGTTGGTCAGGAAATCTGAGCAACACTCTCATCAGAGATGCATCCATTTGTGGATTAAACTCGACTGTGTTGTCCCAGTCTTCCCAACTGAGCCCGTAGCAAACTCAATTCTGGGTAGGAGCCGGTCGGGAAAAAAAAATCCCACATGGCTTTGATGGGAATCGAACCCACGACCTCCCAGCTAATCACTTCGCCACGGCGGCTGGTGCCCCCATGAAAAAAAAAATTGCCTTTCTGGTCTGTTTTCCAGCTGACCTTTTACAGGCTATCACACACTCAGATCAAAGCTGCTAGTGTTGCTTTTCTCCACTTGACACTGGACAGAATACCACAACCTTCGCTGAAAACTGTGGTGTTTTTCATAACTGCCATTCAGAGTTGTCTGCCTTGTCTCTGTCCCAGCTGACGTTGTACCCTGACTGTCATTCAGAGTTGTCTGCCTTGTCTCTGTCCCAGCTGACGTTGTACCCTAACTGTCATTCAGAGTTGTCTGTCTTGTCTCGGTCCCAGCTGACGTTGTACCCTAACTGTCATTCAGAGTTGTCTGCCTTGTCTTCGTCCCAGCTGACGTTGTACCCTAACTTGCCTTGTCTCTGTCCCAGCTGACGTTGTACCCTGTCATTCAGAGTTGTCCGCCTTTATCTCTGTCCCAGCTGACGTTGTACCCTAACTGTCATTCAGAGTTGTCTGCCTTGTCTCTGTCCCAGCTGACGTTGTACCCTAACTGTAATTCAGAGTTGTCTGTCTTGTCTCGGTCCCAGCTGACGTTGTACCCTAACTGTCATTCAGAGTTGTCTGCCTTGTCTTCGTCCCAGCTGACGTTGCACCCTAACTTGCCTTGTCTCTGTCCCAGCTGACGTTGTACCCTGTCATTCAGAGTTGTCCGCCTCATCTCTGTCCCAGCTGACGTTGTACCCTAACTGTCATTCAGAGTTGTTTGTCTTGTCCGTCTGTCTCAGCTACCGGTGCACAGGTTACGCTAACTGTCATTCAGAGTTGTTTGTCTTGTCTTTGCCCCAGCTGGTATTGTACAGACTTGTGTCTGTCCCACCTGACGTTGTACAGGTGACCATAAAACCACTCACTATCTCCAGATACCCAAACATATCAAGCATCCCAATCACTCACACATACACTCCATTTATGGAATGGGGCACCTATCAAAGAAGAGGGAGGAAAGACAGGAAAAAAAAGAATAACTTCAAAGGAAAAAAAAAAAAAGACAAAGAAGAGTGCAGATCCTATCAGGAGCTAACTATCGCTAAGGGACAAAATAACCCGATAGAGGGGAGCCCTAAAAAAAAACACCACCACCCGGATCCCACTGCCACCCCCAACCTATCACCAACTAAAGCTACCCCCAACAAATAGAAGAGGAAGGGGGGGAGAAACAAACTAATACAACAAACAGGGCATAACAATATACATTAGATCACACTAGCGCACGCACACAAATCCACAGCCCATACACCACACACACTTGCCACATAACTGAGTTGTTGACGACTGTCCCGCTGACTGGATCTCTGGAGCAAGACTGGCTGTTCTCTTCACTGGCGTCTAGAAGATTCCTCCTTGCGCCGGACTCCTCCAGCACTCCTCTGGCTCGGCTCCGGTATCCCCCACTCTGGGACCATCCTCCAGGTCGCCCAACGTCAGAAACTGTGACCTGTCTCCCCAAGAAACGAAACGAAAAGGAAACGCCCTACGGCGGCGGATGTCAGTCCCTCACCGCATAATCATGATATTTGTGGATTATGTGTGTGAATGCAGGGCATGTGTGGACCGTGTGCGTACAATTTAAAGAATCAAAAAAAAAAACAAAACTTTTACAATTTGTTTTCTTTTGGTTTCATCTATTCTTCAATCTTGTTGTTTTCCTCATTTCATTTGTTTTCCTTTTTACCACAATTCTAAAATTTCGTCTCATTCACATTACAAATTACAATACAATAAACTCTTGGAAGTTCACATTACATTTTGAATTAATGCCAGATGAAATTCATAAAACTCATTCATTCTTCCATATTATTTACAACATACTTGCATAAAAAAAAAAAAAATAAAAAAAAAAAAAATGACAGAGACAAACAAACAAGACAGGGAGCGGGACCTATGGCGGGAGCGCCACATCGGAAATCTCCGCTAGTCGACTGAATGTTAGTCGGCGGCAACTCGTTCCGTTCCGGACCCGACTTGATGTTTTTAAAAAAAAAAAAAATAAAATAAAATAAACAATTTGCTTCAATCCTTGAAGTATCGCTTCCGAATATATATCCCGACTCCAACATTTATCCAAATATGACCGACTTCAAGACAGAACTAGATATATATGTCAAGTCTACAAGTAGCTCCCCAAACAGACAGAGCCATTACTAAACATCCAACTTAAAATAAACGACCTCAATGCCACTTAAATACGTATTGACCGAATAAATACCAATCCCATTTTGGCGTACAAGCTCTCCAACCCAACGAGAATACACCACCATATTTTATACATATATATATTTACCCAGAACGGCGGGTGAAGACAAAAGAGAGAGAGCTACTGCAAGCTTCACTCAGCGAAGAGCCAAAGCCCCACCAGTAGATGCGCCCCCCAAACGAAGGAAGTGAGAGTCTGGGACGACTCGGAAGAATGTTGTGGTAGCCCAAGGATTGAGATCCTTCCCAAGTTCAGCGGACTGCCTTCCGCCCAGCGAAGGGTTCCGGCCCGGTTCCGCAACTCTCCACGACGAAGTGGAAAAAACAAATATGGCTACCAACGGAGGACGTGGCCTCTTACCGAAAAAGCAAAAGCAAAAAAGAATGAGAGCGCCGAACCCTGGCATAGCGAAGAAGGTTCTCCTCCCCTCCACCCTACATAAAACACATACTCACATTCAACCCACGCTAAGCATTAACAACACACTCTACGCACAGAACACGTGCAAGACACTTCCCTGCACAGTTATTAAAATGACACACACACACACACACACACACACACACCCTTCATCCAGGTCTAACTCTTCCCTCTCAACTACACCTATGTGAGGGTTTACTGAGGGGATGCATGATCCACACGGGCGGTGCACAACTGAATGTGACAGAGGAGCAACCCCCCTCTCCTCTGCACTCCACATACTATGTGCAAGCTGCTGTCAACCTCTGTGACGAACAGCCCATTAAAACATATAAGTTCAAACACTGGTCCGCCCGTGACAATACCCCCAACCAAAAAAGCTTGTGCCAATGAGGCACAGCTTGATGCAGCCCCGAATGGAACTGGTCTAAATATACGACCGTGCATAATAAAACCAATTATCCACCTTCACATATCAGAAAAATCCTTGAATGGTGCACACAAGCTGCTACTTTTATCGCACAACTATACACACCCTTTTTTAAGAGGGGTTATACACAGTCACTTCCCTTTTTACGACACTGGTCATACTCCATTGGACCTAAGACATTCGACTCAGGTAGTCAGCTCCACATTGCAGCGTCCAGGGATATGTTGAAAAGAGAAGGCAAGACTCTGCAGTTCAATGCCCATCCCATAAGGCGTCGGCTGACAGGCCGAATGCGATGCAGATAAGCAAGGGGATGGTGATCCGTCGTCTGGAGAACAAACTCCCGCCCGTACAAGTAGGGGTAGAATCGGCGTGTGGCCCATACCACTGCAGGCACTCTTGCTCTCATAGTGTGTGTAATTCTTTTCCGCTCCCACTAGTTTCTTACTTGCGAAGGCGATGGGTAAACAATCCTTTCCCTTGATCCTGCAAGAGTACTGCCCCCAACCCAGTGCTGGACGCGTCTGTTCTGAGTACAAATGGCTTCTCAGGGTTCGCCAACTGGAGGACGGGTTGTTGAGAATCGCTCCCTTGAGTTTCTCGAATGCAGCTACGTCTGCATCTCCCCACATCAGCGTTTCTGGCTTTCGAGCTCCAGTTTTGTCTGTCAGGGGTTTTGCCACTTCAGCGAAATGGGGAATGAATTTGCGGTAGTAGCCAACGAGACCAAGGAACGAGCGTAATTCCCTCTTGGTCTTTGGTGGTTTGGCCTCTTCAATCCTTTGAACTTTGTCGCTTTCAGGAGACATGAATCCTTGTCCCACGACGTGACCTAAAAAGGCAATTTCAGTCTCCCCTATCCGACACTAGTGGGACGGGCAGCCAGCTGTACCTGTCGCAGACGCTCAAAAAGCATCCTGAGTGCTTCCATGTGTCTCTCCCAGCTGTCAGTGGCCAATAATATGTCATCAATAAAATTGTGGACATCTCTCATCTGCAACGGTTCAAGCACGAGTCTCATTATCCTGCTGAAGACGGCTCCTGCAGTCTTGAGCCCAAAGGGCATAACTTTGAACCTGAATTGGCCCTCAGGAGTAGTAAGGCAGTCTTGCTTCTGTCGGCAGGTTCCATCGGTATTTGCCAATATCCCTTTGCTAAGTCAAGCTTTGTGAAATACTGCGCCTTAGCCAGTTGGGTGAAGATCTTGTCAACGTCCGGAATAGGTTCAGCGTCGAATTTCAACACCTTATTCAGTCGACGAAAGTCGACACAGAACCTCATCTTTCCATCTGGTTTTCTGACCAACAGAATGGGGGAGGAGTAAGGCGAAACTACAACGCTCAATCACCCCCATGCGCAGCATATCCTGTATTTCCGTCTTGATGGTTTCTGTTTGAGAGATGGGGCAAAGGATACTGTCGCACCCTGACTGGTCCTCTTGTCCTCTTGAGTGAGCACTAGAGAACAGGTACCTAAGTTGCACCTTAAGGGTACATCTGAGAGAACATCTTGGTATTCTCTACAAAGGGCTCGCACGTTTTTTCCCTCTGTTCCCCAGACAGTCCTTCAGCGACCTTTACGTCTTCCCAGGATTCCTCGGATCGTGTAGTCACACTTGAGATGTCAAACGTAACAGGAGGCGTCTCCTTAGGTCTCTTCGATGACTACTGGTGCATACCCAGCGCTGCAGGTTTCTCTTCTCTCATACTTTTTTCAACAAGTTGGCATGTATGAGCTTCTCCTTCCCCTTTATGCGCACAACATAGTCCCAATCGCCGACACGTTTTTACAACCTTGAATGGTCCTTGCCACGATAGTTGCAACTTGTTGTGATGCAAAGGAAAGCAACAACAAGACTTCGTCGTCTGGCTCAAACCATCTCTGGCGGGTTTTCTTGTCATAGAAAGACTTATACCGCTTTCTGAGCATGTGCGAGATTTCTGTGGGCTAACTCACAGGTGGAAGCAATCTTTTCCTTGAGCTCCAACACATACTCAACTTGAGTCCTGGGTTCACCTGTTTTTTCTTCACGGGTCCACTGGTCCCTCAATATCGCCATGGGTCCTTTGACTGTACGGCCATAGAGTAACTCAAAGGGAGAAAATCCCATACTTTCCTGTGGAACTTCTCTATACGCAAAACAACATACAGCGGATGAATGAAGCGATCCCAATTCCTGGGTTGCTCTTGCGCCAGTTTCCGTAGCATTTGCTTGAGAGTTCCGTTGAATCTCTCCACAAGTCCATTGGCCTGAGCATGATGATATGGCGTTGTGGTTTCCCGCTGAATCTGAAGAAGTTTATACACTTCAGACATGGTTTCTGAAAGAAATTGGGTTCCCTGATCTGACATTACCTTATCTGGAATGCCCGTCCTCGACCATATTTCCACAAGTGCTTCCGCTACCGTCACTGCTGCATCAATCCTCTTGAGGGGCACTGCCTCTGGATAGCGAGTTGCATAATCCACCGTCACAAGCACGTATCGATGCCCCTCGATCTGAAGCAGGAATAATAGGTCCAACAAGGTCAACCCCGACCTTGCTGAAAGGCGTTCCAATCAGGGGAACTATTCCCAGAGGAACCTTGGTAATTCGCCCCTTGGGAGTAGTCCTTTGACACGCATCACAAGTCCGACAATACTTTCCTGACATCTTGAGATATTCCAGGCCAGTAGAAGTCGTGTTGGATTCTTTCCAGTGTACGTCTTGTGCCTAGATGTCCTGCCATAGGAGTAGTATCGTGTCCAAGGCGTAGAACTGTGTTTCGTAACGCTTTAGGCACCACCTGGGTTACTGACACATCTCGCGATGCAAATTGTCTGTGGATCAATCCTTGTCGCACGATGAACGACACTGATCCATTCTTCTTGTCCTTGGGAGGTTTTCCTACCATATTCCGAATGGTGTTGATCGTAGGATCCTTACCCTGAAGACCTCGCACGGTAGCTGGATCCAACGTCACCCATCATGCTGGCTGGGACATGGTTTCAGTAGAGGTTTCAAAGCTTCTTTTTCTCTTTGCGTTTGTGAACGCGTAGTGGCAGCCACAAATACTTCCGGTGGCAACTCGACTGAAATGTCACTGGTGCGACCATCCTCAAAACATACCGAGTTCCCAATCAGAAGGGAGTTACGCTGGCCGCTGTAATGCCACTGCCCATACCTTTCCTTGAAAGTATGGTGTGGAAATATCCACCAGGACAGTACACCTGTTCACCTTGAAGGAAGATTCGATCCCCGATACCTGACATTCTCTTCCACGTGGTGCCTGGCCTCAGGCGGGGTACCAACTTCTCGTCGACGAATATTGTCGTGGCTCCAGTGTCACGAATGGCTTCAATGGCTTTGCCGCACACCACAGAGGGAAACGTAGGGCAGGATGGTGTAGTGATCTCAGTGATCTCACTTTCTCCAAATGCCACCTTAGTTTGGGCAAATGTCTTGGTCAACGGGAGTCGCTTAGGACAGTCCTTCACGATGTGGTTGAGGTCACCGCACAAGTAGCACTTCCTAAGTCGTTCTTTCGCATTTCCTTTGGAGAACTTAGCACCACTTTCAGGCTGAGAGGCTTGTCCAGTGTTGGTCTCCTTTGCCTGTTTCCTCGCTTGTCCCTGGTACGCTGGCCTAAAATAACGCCGGGCATCTGCGAAAGCTTCCGCAATCCTGATGGCCTGCTTGAATGACTCTGGTTGGGCCTCTCCTAACTTGCACTGTAAGTCAGGTGAAACAGAGTTCATGAGTTGTTCCAACAGGAAACATCTTTGACATCCATCTTCGCAGTTTCCAACCAATAGTCTAACACTCTTGACAGTCTGTCTCCGAACTGTTGGAAAGTTTCATCCGCCATTTTCTTCATCATGGTGCGGAACTGCCTCCTATATGATTCTGCAGTCATGTGCATCCTCCGGCGCAAAGCAGCCTTCAACTCCTCGTAACTGGTTCTTTGTGGAATGTTGACGAATGCTTCCTTGGCTTTTCCTGTCAAGTTTCCAACAGGATATAATGCCTTCTGTTCATTATTCAAGTGGAAACTATCTGCCACTGATTCAAAGTGTTCAAGGAAGGTATCAATGGAATCTCCCTCACTGTATACAGGCATGTGTAGCATGGGTGGGGCTAAGTGCAGGTCCACGTTAATCCTGGTTCCCTCGGCACTTTGTGATAATTCTTGAACACCAGGTGATGAAGTGGTTTCCTCCCCTGGAGTAATACCCAACTGCTCTAGCACTTCTGTTCTAAGTTGATTCCTTTCCTCTTCCATCTTTGCTTGGAACTCCTGTTCCCTTTTATCTCTTGCATCTCTTTCTGCTTTTTCTTGAACCGCCCTCTCTTCTCGCTCTTGTCGCTTTCTTCCATCTCTGCTGCCATCGCCTGTTCCTCTCTTCCCTTTCCAACCGTCTTTCTTCCATCTCTCTATTTTCCATCTATTTTCTCTCTTTTTTTCTCTCTTCTTTTTCCCTGGCCTCTTTTTTTCTTCCTTTTCCCGTCTTTCCTTGGCTTCTCTCTCTTTCTTTTCCCTTCTTTCCTTGGCTTCTCTCTCTTCCTTTTCCCGTCTTTCTTTCCTTGGCTTCCCTTTCTTCCCTCCTTTCTTCCCGCTCTCTTCTCTCCATTGCTTCCTTTCTTTTCTTCTCTCTCAAGTTTCATCACCATGAAAGGATCCATGGTTGGGTATCCAGAAGTATAAGGCGGCGGAGGTGTAAACCTCTGTAAGTAGTCACCCTGAGAGGGTACTATAGGAGGTTGATGTCTCAAGGCAGAAGGCGGTGGCGTACCACCGTAAGAAGGCCTAATTCCCTGGGGAGTAGATGGCAAACACACTGAAGGGGAAGCAATGATGGCTGGCTGAACCTCGCCTGAAAAAAAGACGACTTGTGTAGTGTGTTCCAATTGTCCCCTGCGTGTGTAGTAGGGGACGTAGACATACTTAGTCCCGGCACAATTCCAGTCCCTTTTACCTGGGATCTGGTGAGGTAACGACTTTCCCCTGTAGCCATAGTGAACACTATTATGCTCTGCCACTAACTTGATTCAAAACCAAGTAATCAAAAGTGTACACCTTCTCACCGCTAATATAAACTACCAAAGAATGTTTTTTTTTTTTTCGCTTAACAAATTAAGTTCCACTCTCCTTTGTCAAGAGTATTTGCAAAGATCCCAGCCACCTCAATGCGACCAAATAGGCTAAGTGTATCCTAATGAACTGGATCTCTCAACACAAATCAAAACACTAAGCCTCTTGACCTTGTCAGTGAGAACTTCCAAAAAGTAGGGAATTCATATGTCTGCCCACAAAACCAAGTGTTACCTGGCAAAATTCGAAAACAATTCAGTCAACTCCCCGTGACTGATCCTTGCCAACCAGTAACCTTAGGTCCACGCAATCAAAAATGTTTCCCTGCACCCACTTCAGCTCCAGAAATGTCTAGTCTACAAGCAAAAAGTTTCACTCAACGTGACCAACTGTCTCAACGGGAAAGAGAATGACCCAGATTGACATAAAATCAACGGCTGACACCTCAATGTGTCACAAGCAGCCAACGTTGACCCGATTTCCTTCTCTCGACAAATGCTAGTACGCATGAAGCCCAATCTTCTGAAACTCGCTACACTAGTCGAATCTGAATCTACTAACCCAATGACATCACGGTAAACAACGGACCTCGCAGTAAACAAATAAACGACGGAGCCTGAAGTAAACATATATCATACGCAGTAAATAAATAACGGATAACGCAACGCTCAAACGACGGAACGCACGCAAAACTGAACGGTAAACACGCACGACACGTGTACACATCGGCAGCGCAACTATTTTTTTTTTTTTTTTTTTTTTTTTTTTTTAAATATGACCCCAGCATCAACGTCTACCACTTGCACTGCACTATTAGACTCCGGAAGAAAAGGTCGGCAACACGCACGCACAACACGGTTTTTCCCATGGAACGGGCCCGCAAGTCTGCAAACTTGACTACCGGGTAATTACTTATAGAGTCTATCGGTAAAGTTTAATGATCTAGGTTTGAATTTTGAATTTCAAAAAAAAAAAAAAAAAAAATCACTTTCGCTCAGCGCAGGGTTGGCACACCACTCACAACTTTATTGTTCACACCAACCTTTCACTCACCTTAATGTTAGGTAATTAGGCTAGGTAAACAATATAAACTGCTTAAGCGAAAGATAAGAATAGAAAATAGCAGAAAAAGAAAGTCGTTATACTGTGCAAAATATCACTTAGCGCAAAGAGCAACAATTCAACAATTTAGTAATAGAAAAGAAAGCAAGAGGATTGGTCACTCCCTAGCACACTGATTTTGCAACAAAAAAATAAAAAGGAAATTCCGCAAGCCTACCTACCTACCTCACCTTGCTAAATCAGTCGCAGGCTTGGGTACTGGCAAATGTGACCTACTTCCTAAGTCAGAACAAACTGACCTTGAAGACTCTGCACACAAGCAAAACCTACTGGTCCAAAAATAAACCTCCCCCCTTACTTTGCCCAATACTATTTTAAATAAAATATAAAACTACGGTAATATAACTAACGCGACTAACCGATGGTACAAACGGACAAACACCGGCTCGGATCCGGAATTGAACGCCGACGACCTTGCCAAGTAGCGCAAATCTCCGCTGCGGCAAATCCCGATCCGGTAACCGCTCCCGGCTGAAGGGTTCCCTACACTCTAGAACCCCCCTCCCCAACCAACCTCCCGCTACACTAACACAAACACAAACACGCACCTCTCCGGGAGCGCGGAAGGCAAGTAAGGGTCAAGTGCTGCTCAAATTAGTACCCACTGTCTGTACTACCTGACCTCAATCCCGGACGAGCCCCATATCTGTCAAGGGTAAAAAAGACCCTGTCAGGGGAATGAGGCAGGGACAGACAAAGAGCACAGAGAGAGACAACACTAAACCACTCACTATCTCCAGACCACTCCAGGAGGTACGGAACAAACAATATTTATTAAATTTTAGATATACAAATTTACCCAAACATATCAAGCATCCCAATCACTCACACATACACTCCATTTATGGAATGGGGCACCTATCAAAGAAGAGGGGGAAAGACAGGAAAAGAATAACTTCAAAGAAAAAAAAAAAAAACAAAGAAGAGTGCAGATCCTATCAGGAGCTAACTATCGCTAAGGGACAAAATAACCCGATAGAGGGGAGCCCTAAAAAAAAAACACCACCACCCCGGATCCCACTGCCACCCAACCTATCACCAACTAAAGCTACCCCAACAAATAGAAGAGGAAGAGGGGGGGAGAAACAAACTAATACAACAAACAGGGCATAACAATATACATTAGATCACACTAGCGCACGCACACAAATCCACAGCCCATACACCACACACACACTTGCCACATAACTGAGTTGACGACTGTCCCGCTGACTGGATCTCTGGAGCAAGACTGGCTGTTCTCTTCACTGGCGTCTAGAAGATTCCTCCTTTGCGCCGGACTCCTCCAGCACTCCTCTGGCTCGGCTCCGGTATCCCCCACTCTGGGACCATCCTCCAGGTCGCCCAACGTCAGAAACTGTGACCTGTCTCCCCAAGAAACGAAAAGGAAACGCCCTACGGCGGATGTCAGTCCCTCACCGCATAATCATGATATTTGTGGATTATGTGTGTGAATGCAGGGCATGTGTGGACCGTGTGCGTACAATTTTAAAAGAATTCAAAGGAAAAAAACAAAACTTTTACAATTTGTTTTTCTTTTGGTTTCATCTATTCTTCAATCTTGTTGTTTTCCTCATTTCATTGTTTTTTTCCTTTACCACAATTCTAAATTTCGTCTCATTCACATTACAAATTACAATACAATAAACTCTTGGAAGTTCACATTACATTTTGAATTAATGCCAGATGAATTCATCATAAAACTCATTCATTCATATTATTATTTACAACATACTTGCATAAAAAAAAAAATAAAAAAAAAAAAAATGACAGAGACAAACAAACAAGACAGGGAGCGGGGACCTATGGGGGGAGCGCCACATCGGAAATCTCCGCTAGTCGACTGAATGTTAGTCGGCGGCAACTCGTTCCGTTCCGGACCCGACTTGATGTTTTTAAAAAAAAAAAAAAAAATAAAATAAAATAAACAATTTGCTTCAATCCTTGAAGTATCGCTTCCGGAATATCCGACTCCCACATTTATCCAAATATGACCGACTTCAAGACAGAACTAGATACATATGTCAAGTCTACAAGTAGCTCCCCAAACAGAGCCATTACTAAACATCCAACTTAAAATAAACGACCTCAATGCCACTTAAATACGTATTGACCGAATAAATACCAATCCCATTTTGGCGTACAAGCTCTCCAACCCAACGAGAATACACACACCATATTTATACATATATATATTTACCAGAACGGCGGGTGAAGACAAAAGAGAGAGCTACTGGCAAGCTTCACTCAGCGAAGAGCCCAAAGCCCCACCAGTAGATGCGCCACCCCCCATGAAGGAAGTGAGAGTCTGGGACGACTCGGAAGAATGTTGTTGGTAGCCCAAGGATTGAGATCCTTCCCAAGTTCAGCGGACTGCCTTCCGCCCAGCGAAGGGTTCCGGCCCGGTTCCGCAACTCTCCACGACGAAGTGGAAAAAAGCAAACAAATATGGCTACCAAACGGAGGACGTGGCCTCTTACCGGAAAAAGCAAAAGCAAAAAATGATGAGAGCGCCGAACACTGGCATAGCGAAGAAGGTTTCCCTCCACCCTACATAAAACACATACTCACATTCAACCCACGCTAAGCATTAACAACACACTTACTACGCACAGAACACGTGCAAGACACTTCCCTGCACAGTTATTAAAATGACACACACACACACACACACCCTTCATCCAGGGTCTAACTCTTCCCTCTCACACTACACCTATGTGACGGTTTACTGAGGGGATGCATGATCCACACGGGCGGTGCACAACTGTGCAAGCTGCTGTCAACCTCTGTGACGAAACAGCCGCGCTGGGAACTGTACACCGCAGTTCCTGACGCCAACACTTTCAGCTCCAGGATGCCCTGTGGTGACCCCTGACTGGTCTTTTACTGCCAGAATCTGACTCTTCTACCTGAAAGGAAAGAAGCATACACGACCGTTTTTTTGTTTTTTTTTTTTTTTTTTTTCTCTCCGTATTTTCGTGTTAGGCAACCAGGAAATCAAGAGTGTGTTTGTCCCTTAATTTGAGTCGACTGGAGATCAGCAAAGACAAGCCTTGGGGTGGGGTTGGGAGTTTGGAGTTTTTTTGTTTTTTTTTTTCAGAAAGAGTGTTCTTCACACACATGCACACACACATGAACAACACACATGTACTCTTCAAAGCACGCACGCGTGCGCGCACACACACACAGGACGGACAGACAGACAGACACACACACCACACACATACACATGCACGCACGCACACACACACCCACACACACCACACACACACGCACGCACGCACGCACGCACGCACGCACGCACGCACGCGCACGCCACACACACACACACACACCACTACACACGCACGCACGCACGCACGCACACACACACACACACACACGAACGCACGCACGCACACATACAGACACATACTAACGATAACCAAGATTACTACTTTTCGTTCGTCTCTCTTTTGTTTTCCGATTTAAATAAATCTCCTACAGAAACAAATACTCGTGCACATGTGGGATCTTCGGCACTTGTTTTGTTGTTTCCGTGAGAACGACAATCATAGTACGGCTGGAAGTCAAAATTCGAATGAGTAATAAAAGCTCATAGCGTGCGCCAACAGCAGGCTCAATGGTTAACAGTAAATGGAACATTTACACCACATGCGTACACTTCCATTATTAACACTGCATTAAAAACAACCAAATGAAAAGACCCGTTTGTTGTGCTTACAATATTTTACATAAAATGAATTTTGCAACATTTCACCATTTTGAACTGACTTGTACTTTCGGTGCTTGTGTGTGTGTGTGTGTGTGTGTGTGTGTGTGTGTGTGTTGTGTGTGTGTGTGAGTGCGTGCGTGCGTGCGTGCGTGCGTGCGTGTGTGTGTGGGTGTGTGTGTGTGTGTGTGTGAGTGAGAGAGAGAGAGAGAGAGAGAGAGAGAGTGAGAGGTGTGTGCGCGCGTGTGACTGTGTGTGTGTGTGTGGTGTGTGTGTGAGAGAGAGAGAGAGAGAGAGAGAGAGAGAGACAAGATGAGAGAGACAGATGGGAGAGACAGACAGACAGACAGAACAGCCAGAGACAGAGACAGATGCATGACAGAAAAAGGCAGAAAGAGTGACAGAGACAGGAGAGAGACAGCCCAGAGAAAGAGGGTGTAGACAGGGGGGGGGGGCGGGGGGGGGGGGGGGGGGGGGGGGGGGGGGGGGGGGGAGGGATGGGTTCATGTTGGCAGTGATCTACTCAAGGCCTGACTGTGTAAGCCAGTCAGCGGTGCAGACACCTGTGTTTACCTGCTGGTTGAAATGCAGCTCATACCTCTTGTCTCCGTCACGAAGGTTTGTGTCCACACTCACATGTCTACGGCTGTGTTTGTTTTCCCTGCCCCGTAACAATTTTCGCGAACACTGCTAATAAATAATAATGATAACAATAATAACGAGGACTATTTCTATAGCGCCCAAACCTAACAACGTAGGCGACACGACGGTTCACAAGTTTCAGCAAATCAATATCTAAGATATAGGTGGGACATATACACACACATTTACGCACTGACACGCGCGCGCGCGCGCGCGCGCGCGCACACACACACCACACACACACACACACACACACACACACACACACACACACAACACACACCCACACACAGATACACACATGCACCGGACGCTCGCACACGCACATACACACACGGACGTGCGCATGCGCGCGCACGCACGCGCGCGCACACACACAGACACACAAACACACACATACATACACACGCACATGCATACATGCACGTACTGGCAGGCTGTGTTCACATACACAGAGACATACACTGTATAAAACTGTGAAAGCATCATCGTACACGAGCAAAGTGTGCAAGCGACATGTAGCAAATCAGTAATATTTCAGGTGGTATTCTGCAACTGGCGTTCAAAACAGATAAGTAGTTTTAAGTGCTGATTTGAGAGTCGGGAACAGATTCCGACGGAACTTGGTGATAATTGCAAAAAAATGCGGCCCAAGAACGAAGCCATTACACTGTGGTACGGATCCAGATCACAGAACAGGTTCCGGATCCCGTTCCTAACTTTGACAGAAGTCTGCCCAATGCTCATCCTTGGGGACACTTCTAGATCATTTTGTTTTCTTCTGCTGTCCAGTGTTGCTACACGGCTTTTTTCACTTTGTACAGAAGTCCGTTCATTGGGACAACGAAGCTGGTTAAACTGAATCCTCTTGGCCGCTGATGGTGAAACGGCACTCATAAACCTTTTTGAGTTGAAAACTGGTTTTAATCTGAAATAGTAAATACATGAGCGAACAGTGGTTATTCTTTTTTTTCATACCACAATATATCAAAAATACCCAATAACAAG
>JADBJO010007992.1:0-7500 GCA_016801955.1 Conus betulinus
TCATTTTTGTTTTGGACAGGGGATGGAGGGGATTTGGGGGTGTTATACATCACACATAATGTCGTTTTATTATAGTTTGGAATGTATTTGATGATTTGTTTCATACAACAATATAGAAAGACACAGACTTGAGTTAGGTTTCTGAGGTTTTTTTTTTTTCTTTCTTTCATTTTTCTGTGTCTTAGAAAATGATCCCATCATACACCACTTGCTTGACGATGTCGTCCTCTGAGAGCCAGTGTGGCTTCAGAGCAACAGAGAGATAATTTACATGATCTTCGCTGTTCGCCAGCTGCAGGAGAAGTGCCGGGAACAGAATCAGAACCTCTACATCCTCTTTGTGGACCTGACAAAGGCTTCCAATACCGTCAGTCGCGAGGGTCTGTGGGCTATACTGTCCAAACTTGGCTGTCCACTGAAGTTGGTCAAGATCATGCGATACTTCCATGACGGCATGATGGCTCGCGTAGTGGAAAACGGCACTGTATTCTGACCCCTTCCCCGCGTCCAATGGAGTGAAGCAAGGATGTGTCCTGGCACCAACCCTGTTCAGCCTCATGTTCGCCACAATGCGGTTCTGTGCTCTTTCCAGTATCAACGCTGGGATCGCTGTCCGCTACATGTGTGATGGTCGCTTCTTCGACATAAGGTGCCTGAAGGCCAGAACAAAAGTTCTTGATGCCCTTGTGAGAGATTTCCTGTTTGCCGATGACTGTGCACTCGCAGCTCTCAACCAACCAGACCTGCAAGAGCTTGCCAGTTGCCTGTCTGCAGCAGCAAAGACCTTTGGCCTGACGATCAGACTGCAGAAGACACAAATGATGCTCCAACCAGCACCCGGTCTCTCTCCTCCAGAACCAAAGATTGTGATCGAGGACACGACCCTGAACAATGTTGACAGCTTCACCTACTTGGGGTGCTGCTTTGTCTTTCTCATGTGGCTTGGATAAAGAAGTGTCGAACAGACTGACAAAAGCAGGAGCTTCCTTCGGCAGGCTTTGGAACAGAGTGTGGGGAGAGCGTGTCATCACTCTAAATAACAAGCTGGCAGTCTACAGAGCAGTCGTTGTCACCCTCGCCGCTCTACGGTTGTGATACCTGGGCACTGTACAGAAACAACTGAAGACTCTGGATCAGTTTCACCTCCGCTGCCTGCGTAAGATTATGGGCATCTCCTGGGAGGACACGATTTCCAACACAGAAGTGCTTTGCAGAGCAAAGATGCCTGGTATCGAGGCGCTGATCATGAAAGCGCAGTTGAGTTGGGTTGGGCATGTGGCACGAATGGACGACACGCGACTTAAAAAAAAAGTCTTCTTCTATGAGCTGGCAGCTGGAACAAGGAACACCGGGCGGCCACTCAAATGTTTCAAGGACTGCCTGAAAGCATCACTGGCGGCCTGTGGCATCCCGCTTCAGGGCTGGGAAACACTTGTCACAGACCGCAGTGCCTGGCGACTTGCTGTCCACAAAGGAGTATAGCTTCGAAGAGAAGCATTTGCAGGAATTGGGACCAGAAATGCCAAGCCTGCAAAGAGAGAGGACACCTGACCCAATGACAGCTGTCGCATGTCCAGAGTGCGGACGTATCTTTGTGTCCAGCTTTGGCTTGCGCTCACACATACGGAGTCACTGACGTCTTCGTCGACAAAGAAGGCGGTGGTCGACCTGTTCCCCAACCAACCAGCGGTGGTTGTCCTGCCCTCCAACCAACCTGCCCTCCAACCCAAACTGCCCTCCAACCAACCTGCCATCCAACCAACATGCCCTCCAACCAACCAGCGGTGGTTGTCCTGTCCTCAAAACCAACTGCCCTCCAACCAACCTGCCCTCCAACTAACCAGCGGAGGTTGTCCTGCTCTCCAAACAACCAGTGGTGGCTGTCCTGGTGGTAGCTGTCCTGCCCTCCAACCATGCGGCGGTGGTTGTCCTGTCCTCCAACTACCCAGCGGTGGTTGTCCCGCCCTCCATACAACCAGTGGTGGCTGTCCTAGTGGTGGCGGTCCTGCCCTTCAACCAACCAGCGGTGGCTATCCCGCCCTCCAACCAACCAGAGGTGGCTGTCCTTTCCTCCATCCATCCAGCAGTGGTTGTCCTGCCCTCCAACCAACCAGTGGTGGTTGTACTAGTGATGGCTGTCCTGCCCTCCAACCAACCAGTGGTTGCTCCTGCCCTCAACCACCAGCAGTGGTGGCTGTCCTGCCCTGCAACCAAACCAGCGGTGGTTGTCCTGTCATCCAAACAACCAGCGCTGGTTATCCTACCCTCCAACTAACCAGCAGTGGTTCTCCTGCCCTCCAACAACAAACCAGCGGCGGTTGTCTTGCCCTCCAACAACACAGTGGTGGTTGTCCTACCCTCCAACCAAACAGCAGTGGTTGTCCTGCCCTCCAACCATCCAGCTGTGGTTGTCCTGCCCTCCAACCATCCGGCGGTGGTTGACCTACCCTCCAACAAACCAGCGGTGGTTGTCCTGCCCTCCAAACAAACAGCGGTGGTTGTCCTGCCCTCCAACCATCCAGCAGTGGTTTTCCTGTCCCTCCAACCAACCCGCAGTAGTTGTCCTGTCCTCCAACCAACCAGCGCGGTGGTTGTCCTGCCCTCCAACCAACCAGCGGTGGTTGTCCTCCCTCCAACCACCAGCAGTGGTTGTCCTGCCCCTCCAACCAACCAGTGGTGGTTGTCCTGTCCTCCAACCAACCAGCAGTGGTTGTCCTGCCCTCCAACCAACCCAGCGGTGGTGGTCCTGCCCTCCAACAAACCACCAGCGTGTGTTGTCCGGTGTCCTCCAACCAACCAGCAGTGGTTGTCCTGTCCTCCAAACCATCCAGCAGTGGTTGTCCTGTCCTCCAACAAACCAGCGGTGGTTGTCTGCCCTCCAACAAACCAACGGTTGGTTGTCCCTGCCGTCCCAACCAACCAGCAGTGGTGGTTGTCCTGCCCTCCAACAACCACGCAGTGGTTGTCCGGTGGTTGCCCTCCAACAAACCAGCGGTGGTTGTCCTGCCCCTCCAGGCAACCCGCTGTGGTTGTCCTGCTGCCCTCCAACCAAGCCGCGGTGGTTGTCCTGCTTTCAACCAACCAGAGCGGTGGTTGTCCTGCCCTCCAACCATCCAGCGGTTGTTTGTCCCTGCCCTCCAACCAACCGGTGGTGGTTGTCCTGTCCGCCAACCAACCAGCGGTGGTTGTTTTCTGCCCTCCAACCATCCCAGCAGTGGTGGTTGTCCTGTCCTCCAACACCAACCAGCGGTGGTTGTCCTGCCCTCCAACCAACCAGCGGTGGTTGTCCTGCCCTCCAACAACCAGCGGTGGTTGTCCTGCCCTGCCCTCCAACCACCACCGCAGTGGGTTGTCCTGCCCTCCAACAACCCAGCGGTGGTTGTCCTGCACTCCAACCAACCAGCGGTGGTTGTCCTGCCCTCCAACCATCCACTGGTGGTTGTCCTGCCTCCTCCAACCAAGCCGCGGTGGTTGTCCTGCCCTCCAACAAAACCAGCGGTGGTTGTCTTTGCCTCCCTCCAACCACCAGCGGTGGTTGTCCTGCCCTCCAACCATACAGCGGTTGTTGTCCTGGCCTTCAACCAACCAGCAGCGGTTGGTTGTCCTGCCCTCCAACCAACCCAGCGGTGGTTGTCTTGCCCTCCAACCAACCACCAGCGGTGGTTGTTTCCTTGCCCTCCAAACGTCCAGCGGTGGTTGTCTGCCCTCCAACCAACCATCCAGCGGTGGTTGTCCTGCCCTCCAACCAACCAGAGGTGGTTGTCTACCCTCCAACCAACCAGCGGTGGTTGTCCTGCCCTCCAAGCAACCGGCGGTGGTTGTCTTGCCCTCCAACCAACCAGCAGTGGTTGTTCCTGCCCTCCAACCGTCCAGCGGTGGTTGTGTCTTG
The DNA here is from genome assembly GCA_016801955.1 of Conus betulinus. Lineage (NCBI taxonomy): Eukaryota > Metazoa > Mollusca > Gastropoda > Neogastropoda > Conidae > Conus > Conus betulinus. Next base: position 3,890 of record JADBJO010007992.1, read on the forward strand.
CCTCCAACCAACCAGCGGTGGTGGTTGTCCTGCCCTCCAACCAACCGGTGGTGGTTGTCCTGCCCTCCAACAACCCAGCGGTGGTTGTCCTGCCCTCCAACCAACCAGCGGTGGTTGTTTGCCCTCCAACCAACCAGCGGTGGGTTGTTCTTGCCCTCCAAACGTCCAGTGGTGGCTGTCTTGCCCTCCAACCAACCATCCAGCTGTGGTTGTCCTGCCCTCCAACCATCCGGTGGGTGGTTGTCCTACCTCCACCAAACCACCAGCGGTGGTTGTCCTGCCCTCCAAGCAACCAGCGGTGGTTGTCTTTGCCCTCCAACCAACCAACCAGCGGTGGTTGTCCTGTGCCCTCCAACCAACGTCAGTGGTGGTTGTCTTACCCTCCAACCATCCCGCGGCGGTGGTTGTCCTACCCTCCAACCAACCAGCGGTGGTTGTCCTGCCCTCCAACCAACCAGCGGTGGTTGTCCTGCCCTCCAACCAACCAGCAGTTGGTTGTCCTGCCCTCCAACCAACCAGCGGTGGTTTGTCCTCTGCCTCCAACCAACCAGCGGTGGTTTGTCCTGCCCTCCAACCAACCAGCGGTGGTTGTCCTGCCCTCCAAACCACCAGCGGTGGTTGTCCTGTCCTCCAACCAACCACCAGTGGTGGTTGTCCGGCCCTCCAACCATCCAGCAGTGGTTGTCCTGTCCCTCAACCAACCAGCGGTGGTGGTTGTCTTGCCCCCTCCAACAAACCAGCGGTGGTTGTCCTGCCGTCCAACCAACCATCCAGCCAACAGTGGTTGGTTGTCCCTCCAACAACCCGCGGTGGTTGTCCTGCCCTCCAACAAACTAGCAGCGGTGGTTGTCCTGCCCTCCAACCAACCAGCAGTGGTTGTCCTGCCCTCCAACCAACCAGCGGTGGTGGTTTGTCCTGCCCTCCAACCAACCAGCGGTGGTTGCCCTGCCCTCCAACCATCCAGCGGTGGTTGTCCTGTCCTCCCCAACCCTCCCAACCTGGCGGTGGTTGTCCTGTCCTCCAACAACCAGCAGTGTTGTTCTGCCCTCAACCAAACCAGCAGTGGTTGTCCTGCCCTGCCAACAACCCAGCAGTGGTTGTCCTGCCCTCCAACCAACCAGCGGTGGTTGTTCTGCCCCTCCAACCAACCAGCAGTGGTTCTCCTGCCCTCCAACAAACCAGCGGTGGTTGTCCTGCTCTCCAACCAACCAGCAGTGGTTGTCCCTGCCCACCAACCAACCGCAGTGGTTTGTCTGTCCTCCACCAAACCTGCGGTGGTTGTCCTGCCCTCCAACCAACCAGCGGTGGTTGTCCTGCCCTCCAACCATCCAGCGGTGGTTGTCTGCCCTCCAACCAACCAGCGGTGGGTTGTCCTGCCTCCAACCAACCAGCGGTGGTTGTCCTTGCCCTCCAACCAACCAGCGGTGGTTGTCCTGCCCTCCAACCATACAGCGGTGTGTTGTCCTGCCCTTCAAAAACCAGCGGTGGTTGTCCTGCCCTCCCTCCAACCGGCGGTGGTTGTCTTGCCCTCCAACCAACCAGCGGTGGTTGTCTTGCCCCCCAACGTCCAGTGGTGGCTGTCTTGCCCTCCACCATCCAGCAGTGGTTGTCCTGTCCTCCAACCAACGAGCGGTGGTTGTCCTGCCCTCCAACCAACCAGCGGTGGTTGTCCTTCCCACTCCTCCAACCAATCAGCCGTGGTTTGTCCTGCCCTCCAAACAGCCAGCAGTGGTGGTTGTTTCCCTCGATCCTCCAACCAATGAGCGGTGGTTGTCCTGCTCCTCCAACCATCCCGCGGTGGTTTTCATGTCCTTCCAAACAACCAGCGGTGGTTGTCTCCTGTCCTCCAACCAACCAACGGTGGTTGTCCTCTCCTCCACCAATCCAGCCGGTGGTTGTCCGGTCCTCCAACCAACCAGAGGTGGTTGTCCTGTTCTCCAACCAACCCAGCGGTGGTTTTCCTGTCCTTCCAGCCAACCAATGGTGGTTGTGTCAGTTCTTCAAACAACCAGCAGTGGTGTTTTCCTGTTCTCCAACCAACCAGCAGTGGTTGTCTGTTCTTCTCCAACCAACCAGCGGTGGGTGTTCTGCCCTCCAACTATCCAGCGGTGGTTGTCCGGTCCTCCAACCATCCAGCAGTGGTTGTCCTGTCCTCTCCAAAACCAGCGGTGGTTGTTTGCCCTCCAACAAACCAGGTGGTGTTTGTCCTGCCGTCCAACCATCCAGCGGTGGTTGTCCTGCCCTCTAACCAACACAGGGGTGGTTGTTGTCCTTCCCTCCAAGAAACCAGCGGTGTGGTGTTGTTCTGCCCTCCAACCAACCAGCGGTGGTTGTCTGTCCTCCAACCAACCAGAGGTGGTTGTCCTGTCCTCCAACAAACAAGCAGCGGTGGTTGTCCTTGCCTCCAACCAACCAGCAGTGGTTGTTCCCTGCCCTCCAACCACCCAGCAGTGTTTTTTTGGCCCTCCAACCATCCAGCCAGCGGTGTTTGTCCTGCCCTCAAACCAAACCAGCGGTGGTTGTCTTCCCTCCAAACAAACCAGCGGTGGTTGTCCTGTCCGTTCCAACCATCCAGCGGTGGTTGTCCTGCCTCCCAACCAACCAGCAGTGGTGTTGTCCTGCCCTCCACCAAACCAGTGGTGGTTGTCTTGACCTCCAACCAACCAGCGGTGGTTGTCCTGCCCTTCAACCAACCAGCGGTGGTTGTCTGCCCTCCAACAAACCAGCGGTGGTTGTGCCCTGCCCTCCAACCATCCCGCGGTGGTTGTCCTGTCCTCCCAACCAACCAGCGGTGGTTGTCCCTGCCCCTCCAACCACCAGCCAGCGGTTGTTGTCCTGCCTCCAACCATCCAGCGGTGTGGTTGTCCTGCCCTCCAACCAACCAGCGGTGGTTGTGTCCGTCCTCCAACCAAACCCAGCGGTGGTTGTCCTGTCCTGCCCTCCAACCAACCAGCGGTGGGTTGTCCTCCGCCTCCAACCCAACCAGCGATGGTTGTCCTGCCCTCCAACAACCCAGCGGTGGTTGTCCTGCCCTCCAAGCAACCAGCGGTGGTTGTCTTGCCCTCGAACCAACCAGCGGTGGTTGTCTTGCCCTCCATATCCAGTGGTGGTTGTTTGGCCCTCCAACCATCCAGCAGTGGTTGTCCTGCCCCCCTCCAACCAACCAGCGGTGGTTGTCCTGTGCCTCCAACCATCCAGCGGTGGTTGTCCTGCCCTCCAACCATCCAGCGGTGGTTGTTCTGCCCTCCAACCAACCCGCGGTGGTTTTGTCCTGTCCTCCAACCAACCAGTGGTGTGTGTGTCCTGTTCTACAACCATCCAGCGGTGGTTGTCCTGTCCTCCAACAACCAACCAGCGGTGGTTGTCTTGCCCTCCCAACCAACCAGCGGTGGTTGTCCTGCCCTCCAACCATCCAGCGGTGGTTGTCCTGCCTCCAACCAACCAGCGGTGGTTGTCCTGCCCTCCAACCAACCAGCGGGTTGTTGTTCCTGCCTCCAAACCACCAGCGGTGGTTGTTCTGCCCTCCAACAAACCAGCGGTGGTTGTCCTGCCCTCCAACATCCAGCGGTGGGTGTTCCTGCCCTACAACCAACCGCGGTGGTTGTCCTGTC
>JADBJO010007992.1:30000-32500 GCA_016801955.1 Conus betulinus
TTTTGTACCCTTGGTCAAACACATCCAGTGATTATGTTACAAATTATGCATGCATCAGTCTGCTCTAGTTTGCCAGCGACAGACCCCCATTTGGCCGGATCAGATTATGCATGCAGCAGTCTGTGTTAGTTTTGCAGCGAAAGACCTCCCTTTTGGCCGGATCAATGAAAGAAATCAAGCTACAGGAGATGGCAGGAAAATGTTCTCTCAAATTTCAATGACTCACACTGAGATCGGACAGCGAGCAATTCGTTCTCTCTAAAGCCATCAGTTTCAGTTTGTTGTTGTTGTTGTTGTTGTTGTTGTTGTGTTGTTGTTGTTGCTGCTGCTGTTTTGTTTTGCTGTTGTTGTGTTTTTTCGTAGTGGTTTGATACAATCGAGAAAAAAGTTAAGTATCGGCAGAGAGAAATAAGTCAGTCGAGTTACTATGACCACAGTAGTTGTTTGTTGTTGTTGTGTTGTTGTTGTTGTTGTTGTTGTTGCTGCTGCTGCTGCTGCTGCTGCTGCTGGGCGATAGGTGGAATGGAGGGTGAGATCTTGAGGCTGCCGTCCGTCCGTCCGTCGGGTATGTCAGTGTACAACAGTTTGAACGTTGCTGACCCGCTGTAGGGCATGGTAGTGTAAATTAGGTGTTTCTGTTGTTGAGTAAGTATCGATGTTCCTGAGATGTATATAGTGTAAAACGGGTCACTGTGACTGAATAGATGTGCAGAGCACGTCAGTGTAAACAGATGCATCTGTTACTGACTAGATGTAGAGCATGACAGTTTACAACAGTTTTCTCGGTTACTGTGTAAATGTCAGGCGTATTGAATCTGACAGTTGTATATGTTACTGACTAGATGTAGCGGATTCTTTTACAGAATATTTCAGAAAGTATTTGGCCGATCTTTCTGAAAATGTGTAGGTATGTTCATTATGGGTCACAGATGATGGCCAATGTTTACCAGAATAGCTGTTACTAACGGCTATAACGGCCAAAAAACGGTTTTTCCTCTTTATGGAATATCTCCCGCGCATACAAGATAAACTGGGAGTACTTTTATATGTTTTTCATCTTATTTTTGTTACTAAGTAGATGTAGGGTATGATGGTGTAAAACCGTTTGTTTTGGTTACTAAGTAGATGTAGGGTATGATAGTTTACGAACAGTTGTAACAGTTGTAGGGTATATACTATCATACCCTACATCTACTAAGTAGATGTAGGGTATGATAGTATATGAACAGTTGTTATGGGTACTAAGTAGATGTAGGGTATGATAGTGTACGAACAGTTGTTATGGGTACTAAGTAGATGTAGGGCGTGTGTGTCTGTGTGTATGTAGTTTTTTTACCCGGATGCCAGATTGTTAAAATCAGTGAGTTTTGGATATTGCTTTAAATTCTTAGTTTTGATCATTTTGTTTAACTTTACACACACATTCATTTATTATTATTATTATTATTATTATTATTATTATTATTATTAGTGTTGTCGTCGTCGTCGTCGTCGTCATCATCATCATCATCATCATCATCATCATCATCATCATCATAATGTCTGTCGCCATTGTCGTCATCGTTCTTCTTCTTCTCGTGTTTGAAGATAATACCAGTATGACAGATCTAACCACATATTTGCTGGTACGAAAATATGCTCGTGAACACATACACAACCACACAGCTATGGATTTCCGGTTGGCCTCTGATGTCAATACGCCGTATGTTTTCAACGTTCAGTGTGATTTGTGAGATAAGTGTGCCGAGGAGGGTGTGGATGCTTCAGATATAATATAGAGTTTCGCCATTTGCTCCAGTAGTTGGTATTTAGTGATCTTTTCCCGTATGAACACGAATCGTGATCTTAGCATAGAAGCCCAGTGAAGCAGTTCAGGGTGAGGGACAACATGGCGGAGGCCAGCGAGACCCCATCAGAGGGCCTTGTGTTCATGACCGCGCGTGCTTTGCCGCAATACGAATCCTTTCCAACACAACGTACAAAATGTGTATAGCAGCAGGAGTGGTGTGTTGGGTGGGGGAACGATTCAGAGAGCACAGTGAATTAAAGGACTGTGGCGAATATGCCCAAAAGCAGAAACAGCACAGTGCCACACTGCTCCTAGAGGGATTTCTTTTTACGAGAGGAGAGGCGGAGTGGAGGGGGGGGGGGGGGGGGGGGGGGTCGCGGCACGAGCTGCTCTGTTGGGGAAAACTCCTTTTAGTGTTTTAGGACAGAGGGATAAGAAATCCTCCACAAAACCGTGGGTAGATGATATTCCACTTAACATCCAAATTAGGCATATAGAAGAGATCTAAAAAAATTGGCGTGGAGTTACACTCTACCTGTGTGTAACGAACTAGCACGAATCCCTGGTGGACTGCTAACACAGTTTGAAACTGGCCTCAGATTTGTATACATTACAGTTCCGAGTACATCTCTGCTGCCAATCAACGAGCGAGAGAGAGACGAGAGAGAGAGAGAGAGAGAGAGAGACAAGACAAGACAAGACAAGACAAAA
>JADBJO010007992.1:40000-77500 GCA_016801955.1 Conus betulinus
TTTACTTCGAGCAAAACGTCTCTGTAATCTTGCTGAAAAGACCGAGAGTACGGCAGCATTAAACAAGATGTAGCTCGTCAGCTTCTCGTCACCCTTCACAGGACAGATTAACTAGATCACACTCATTGTATTCTCTGTATCTGTGATGATGTACCGCTAAATCCGGTATCCTCATCCTCCATCTCTCTTGATATACACACTTTCTCCCTGTCTGTCCTTGTTCCTTTCTTCTTCCTTTTTGGCAGTCTCATCTTCCTTCGTTTCTCCCACACCGCTCATCCCATACCGCCTGTTCACAGCCATGTCCCAGCCCTCCCGTTTACAGCCATGTCCCAGTCCTCCCGTTCACAGCCATGTCCCAGCCCTCCCATTCACAGCCATGTCCCAGCCCTCCCATTCACAGCCATATCCCAGTCCTCCCGTTCACAGCCATGTCCCAGCCCTCCCATTCACAGCCATGTCCCAGCCCTCCCGTTCACAGCCATGTCCCATACCTCCAGTTCACAGCCATGTCCCAGCCCTCCAGTTCACAGCCATGTCCCAGTCCTCCCGTTCACAGCCATGTCCCAGCCCTCCAGTTCACAGCCATGTCCCAGTCCTCCCATTCACAGCCATGTCCCAGCCCTCCCGTTTACAGCCATATCCCAGTCCTCCAGTTCACAGCCATGTCCCAGCCCTCCAGGTCACAGCCATGTCCCAGCCCTCCAGTTCAGAGCCATGTCTCAGCCCTTCATTTCACAGCCATGTCCCAGATCTCCAGGTCACAGCCATGTCCCAGATCTCCAGGTCACAGCCATGTCCCAACCCTCCAGTTCAGAGCCAGGTCTCAACCCTCCAGTTCACAGCCATGTCCCAGCCCTCCAGTTCACAGCCATGTCCCAGCCCTCCCATTCACAGCCATGTCCCAGCCCTCCCATTCACAGCCATGTCCCAGCCCTCCATTTCACAGCCATGTCCCAGCCCTCCCAGTCACAGCCATGTCCCATCCCTCCCAGTCACAGCCATGTCCCATCCCTCCCAGTCACAGCCATGTCCCATCCCTCCCATTCACAGCCATGTCCCAACCCTCCCATTTCACAGCCATGTCCAGATCTCCAGTTCACAGCCATGCCCCAGCAATCCCAATCACAGCCATGTCCCAGCCTCCCCGTTCACAGCCCATATCCCAGCCCTCCAGTTCACAGCCATGTCCCAGCCCTCCAGTTCACAGCCATGTCCCAGCCCTTCATTTCACAGCCATGTCCCAGATCTCCAGTTCACAGCCATGCCCCAGCAATCCCAATCACAGCCATGTCCCAGCCCTCCCGTTCACAGCCATATCCCAGCCCTCCAGTTCACAGCCATGTCCCAGCCCTTCATTTCACAGCCATGTCCCAGATCTCCAGTTCACAGCCATGTCCCAGATCTCCAGTTCACAGCCATGTCCCAGCCCTCCCAATCACAGCCATGCCCCAGCCCTCCCAATCACAGCCATGTCCCAGCCCTCCATTTCACAGCCATGTCCCAGCCCTCCCAGTCACAGCCATGTACCAGCCCTCCCAATCACAGCCATGTCCCAGCCCTCCCATTCACAGCCATGTCCCAGCCCTTCATTTCACAGCCATGTCCCAGATCTCCAGGTCACAGCCATGTCCAACCCTCCAGTTCAGAGCCAGGTCTCAACCCTCCAGTTCACAGCCATGTCCCAGCCCTCCCAGTCACAGCCATGTCCCAGCCCTCCCATTCACAGCCATGTCCCATCCCTCCAGTTCACAGCCATGCCCCAGCAATCCCAATCACAGCTATGTCTCTTCCAGTTCACGGACATGTCCCATCCCTCCAGTTCACAGCCATGTCTCAGCCCACCCTGTTCACAGCCATGTCCCAGCCCTCCAGTTCACAGCCATGTCCCAGCCCTTCAGTTCACGGACATGTCCCAGCCCTCCAGTTCTGTTCAGTGGTTTTATTTAACGTCTGTTCACCATTGATGATATTAGACGAAAAATAATTTAAAACGTCATCTCCAACTAACAAAACTTAACCTCAAAGATAAAAAAAAAATAAATAAAATGAAATAATAATAGTAATAAATAATAAAAAAAACAATAACTTTTTGAATTAGTGGTAAAAATAAACACGCATCAAGGCAGCTTGGCAATTTTAGATTGTGCGATAATTGTAGCAATGTTTATGATAAAAGGGCTGGACAATATTTGACTGATATCTTGGACGTTGATATCAATAGAATTTTCTTTATAAACTGGAGTTAAGACAGAACATTCTCTCAACAAATGATGCGCTGAAATAGGATTACCACAAGTACAAAAAAACATGGCAAGAATATTTTGTGTTCCATGCATTTAACTTGAGTTTTGTTACTATCTTGGAAATGTGACGAGGACAAGTATTTATATATTTGAGATTGTCTCCACAATTTCTGTTACATACACAATTTTCTAACTTTAGCAACATTTCTGATGAAGATGTTGTTCAGTGAAGATAATGAATTACGATCGAGGCAATATTTAGCTCCAGTTTTAGCAAGTATGTCTGCTGCTTCATTCCATTTCAACCCACTATGAGAGGGAACCCAGCAAAAGTCAATACATATTCCATGAATCCTTAAACAGTGTATGATATGATGAATATCAAAAAGTAAATCTTTCCGAGCCTTACCATCCCAATGTTCCAGAGACTGCAAGACAGATTTTGAATCAACACATATGAGAATATTGTGAAAGGCATGGGAGCATCATCAAATGTAGCTCAAAGCCATCAATATTGCATATAATTCTGCTGTAATATGGAAAATCCTTTGCCAAGATGATAATTCTTTTTCACATTCAGGCTAGGAATGACAAAACCAGAACCACTACCAATGTTATCTAGGACTGAGCCATCAGTGTAAATTTTCAGGTGATTGCTATAAAAATTGTCAAGATGAACTCTGACCTCACTAACCAAGAGATTAACGTTTTCAGTTTTAGAAACATTTGTGTAATTATAATAAAAATTTCCACACAAATGCTCCCAAGGGGGAATCTTAGGCATGACTGGATCTTCGGAAACTGTTGATAAATCAATGTTACATCAGACATAAGCTTATACGCGTAATTTCTAATTGGTTGTAAATATAAAATATTTCTAGCCAGTTCACAGCCATGTCCCATTTCTCCAGTTCACAGCCATGTCCCAGCCCTCCCATCCCAGCCATGTCCCAGCTCTCCCATACACAGCCATGTCCCAGCCCTCCCGTTCACGGACATGTCTCCCGCCCATACTATCGGAGCCCCGGCACCAGCAGTCCTTTGGGAGAAGCCAATGTCAAATCGCCGTGAGGCTTCCCACCAGAGAAAACACTGCATTTCTGCCGAGTCAATTAAGTGGTGGTCGGTGGTGCCTGTTCTGATTCAACATACGCCTGAAAGCTTTCACTGAGCTCCCTACTGATTATAGCAAATGCTTGTTTTCAAAGGCAGCGTAAGTGGGGGGGTCCTCTCTGGATGCCGCCACACATCCATGCCCATGAACTTGCTGATACTGCCCACTGTGACACACACTTACCAAGGGCACGGACATGGAGGGGAATCAAATCTGAGGTCACCACGAGAGCAGGACATAAAGGATCAATGAGTTTGATACTTGTTTAGGCTGATCAATGAGCACGAAGATGATGAAAATGCTGCTGATGTCGTATGTGACTACAGAACAGGACTTTACAGTTATCTTGTAATAAATCCCGGCGTTACCCAAGCCTGAGAGATACAGGCATCTCTACAGTGTTAGTACATGTTTAACAATCTCAGAGAGACATTCATAAAAATGATGAACATGACTTTGGGGTTCCAGGTTTCCTATTTCAGCTCAAAGCAAAATGTGGACTAGGCAAATGTTGGCTCGGGACGTGATGAGAATCGAACCATCGATGACTGATGTTACAAGTAGTATGTACATGGTTACTGGGAGTTAAGTGAAGCCACTGCACTGATAGTTAGTTGTCTCCCTTCCGGCAATTCAGACACAACTCAAAACGTATTCTCAAAAATCAATATTCATATGGGATAGACAGCTGCAAAATTGCCGGGAACAACTCCCATGTATTTAAAAAGAAAACGGTGTTAGTTCCGTCACAGAGACAGACAAATGGATGCCAAGACAAAACACAACGCATTATATGGGTCACCTTCAGGCAAAAACCAAACATTTGGGACAATGAACACGAAGAACGAGAAACCAATTATCTTCTCATATTCGGCGCAAAATGGCTGTTGGATGAAAACCGGACCGTTAAGGAGGGGATCATGGAGTTGAGACAGCAATGATGATCATGATAATAATGGTAACAATGGCAATGATAGTGATCATAGTGGCGATGATGAAAACGTATATAAAAAGAAAAGGTATGCTGGTTTTTTTTGAAGAAGTGTTGATAGTGGCTAAACACTGTAGGGGAGAAAGAAAAAAGTGTGTGTGGGGGTGGGGGGGGGGGGGGGTGGAGAGGAGGTGAAACATTAGGGATTTGTTTGTTTTCTAATTATTATTTAATGGTTTGATAGATTAGCGATGGTAATGATTATATGGTAGATTGACAATAAGTTTAACTAGTTAGTGGTAAGGAATAGAAATGGTACATAAAAGAAAATGCAGTGGGTTGTGATCGTTATGATAATAGTTATATGTGAGGGTGTTCGTAATGGTAATAATGATTGTAAGGGAATGGAAGTGATCAATGGTGAAGGGCTATCGTTGTTGAAAAAAAGAGAGAGAGAGAGAGGGAGAGAGAGAGAGAGAGAGAGAGAGAGAGAGAGATGGAGGCAAGGGGAAGGGTGTGGGGGGGGTGTGGTGTGGAAGGGAAAGCTCGTATCTCGCCGCTTACACATACGTATGCACAGGAAGGAGGGATGGGAAACTCATGCACACAGTATTACTGTTAAATTAAACAGTGCTGTTGGATGGTGTTTATAGTGGTATGTGTGACACACACACACACACACACACACACACACACACACACACACACACACACACACACACACACACACACACACACACCTCTGCCACCATCATGAACAGAAACACACACACACACACACACACACACACACACACACACACACACACACACACACATACACACGCTCACGCACGCACGCACGCACGCACGCATCCCCCCCCCCCCACACACACACACTAATTTAAACATATTCTAACCTCAATGAAGACTTCTTTGCAGCTTTTTGTTCATCTGCACTGCAGAAAAAAGTGTACAAAATTTGGCATTTTAAGAGACATATTAAATGTTATTGTGAACCCATATAAAAGTGAACATGTAAATAGAATTCCCCATCCCTCTTTCACCCACACACACCCACCTGCCCCCACAACTTTCTGTTGTTTCTACATCTGCTGGGCTGTTAAAGGAGTCCATAAGATATAGTTTTTTTTTCCAGAAAGTGAGAGGGGAAGGAGACGCGCGCGCGTGTGTGTGTGTGTGTGTGTGTGTGTGTGTGTGTGTGTGTGTGTGTGTGTGTGTGTGTGTGTGTGTGTGTGTGTGACGGTGAGAGATAGAGAGACAGGCAGAAAGACAGAGTATGAGTGAGTGAGTGAGTGAGTGAGTGAGTGTGATTGTGCGTGTGTGTGTGCGTGCGTGCGTGCGTGCGTGTATGCGTGCGTGCGTGCGTGCGTGCGTGCGTGTGTGTGTGTGTGTGTGTGTGTGTGTGTGTGTGTGTGTGTGTGTGTGTGTGTGTGCACGTGAATGGTCTGTATTCGGGTGCTTTTTGCGTGGGTATGTGTTATTGAGTGAATGACTCTATGTGTGTGTGTGTGTGTGTGTGCGTGTGCGTGCGTGCGTGCGTGTGCGTGCGTGCGTGCGTGCGCGCGTGCGTGCGTGCGTGGGTGCGTGCGTGCGTGTAACAACAACAATAACAACAATAACTTTTATTCAGCCTTTACAAGGCGATATGAACAAGAGAGATAACTCTTATTTCTCGTATGTTCAATGCACTGCATAGAGTGCCAATTGAGTTTTCAATGAACCTCGACAAACAACTGAGCTACATTTAAAAAAAAATAGGCTCAGTGTCAAGCAATTACGTAGTTATTATAGTCATTATAGAGAATTCAGTGATGATAATTTCATTTGCCCATTATGACACGATGAGTTTTATAATGAAGTTAAATCTGTGTTCTCTTGCCAGGAACGTTTTATGTTAGCAAAGTGTTTATACCAGACACGATGTAGACAACTACGCTTCCTGCTTATCCTAATGACTTCAAGAAATGGAAAAACTTCTGAAACAGTCTGCACTTTATTCATAAATGCAAATTTCCAGTTTCATACTTGATCAATTGCATCCTCAAGAACATCAAAGCACGCACTTTTTTACTCTGTTAGAATTTTTTTTTAGCAATTTGTGCACAAGATATGTTTCAATCCAGTACTTATTCTCCATAAACTCCTCCAGAAAAAAAAAAATGTCCGCCATCATTCTGAGATGGGGGATTACACTACACATGTTCTAACTTGCTGGTTCTTTCACGTCTGCTTCATTCCAAAGTGAACACGAAGGTGATCGATCACCTGGACGCGGCTTAGTGGCCGGCTGGGCTGTATGCGGCGTTTTTAGAGTGTTTGTCGTGCTGATCTGCGGGTCGCTACATGTTTGAAACGTTAGTGTGGATTGACGAAATGAAATCAACTGTCCAACACAACCTTGCGCACGCTGTTTTTTGGGAAATAAAAACAAAAAACAAAAACAACAAACACACAAACAAAAAAACTTAGTTAACGCATAAAAAATATTTAATGCACACATCAGTAAGTGGACAAACACACACACACACACACACACACACACACACACACACACACACACACACACACACACACACACACACACACATATATATATATATATATATATATATATATATATATATATATATATATATATATATATCATCACTGAATTCTCTACAATAACTATACTAACTACGTAATTGCTTGACACTAAACTAAATTTTTTTAAGATATAGCTCAGTTGTTTGTCAAGGTCCTGAAGACTAAATATATATATATATATATATATATATATATATATATATATATATATATATATATATATATATATATATATATATATATATACCAATTACATTTTAATCAAAGTTTTAACAGATGCCGCTCCCAACTCGGTTGAGGACTTTTTTTCAAACTGTTGTTGGTTAGTAACACATTATATATATATATATATATATATATATATATATATATATATATATATATATATATATATATATATATATATATATCTGACGCCAAGAGCACAGACACAATCAGCCGTGTCTCCCTGATGAGTCCGATCCAGCGGACGAAAGGCCTCGGAGCAGGCGATACATGTGTCTTTGAGAGGGATTGCGATAGTTTTCTCATGCAGCTAGTGAAGGGTTTTCATATTTATGATATACATTTTCCCATTTACTTTATCTTCAAAAATTTTTTTTTTTTTTTTTTGAATTTCTAATCTTTGCCAAGTCATTACTATAATGATGGAAGAATTGTTAACCTGCACTTGTTTCCCCCCACTACTTAATTGTTCAGCATTATACTGTTTGGTCAGTCAGTGGGTGATTGCATCTCTTAGGAGATCCAAGGAAAGGTTGTTCTGCACAATTCGTAGCCGCTGGCAATGCTTGGGTTATTGAACAACAGAGCTGACCACTCAGACTGTTCCATATCTTTTGATCTCCCTTGCATCGTTAAATGGATCCTCAAGCATAGGCTCAAAGATTGTCCTTTACATTTTATACTGTTTGCGTAACATTTTTAGTTTTCAACAACTTTTTTCCTCTCCACACTTTCGTTTTGTTTAATTATACTTACCTTTCGCTGGCTGTTCTGGGGGTGCTGTTGGGGTTCTTTTTCGAACCCTTGGCGGTCGGAACACCACAGAATTATGGACTGTGGTGTGTCTCTATCTGACGCCAAGAGCACAGCCGCAATCAGCCGTGTCTCCCTGATGAGTCCGATCCAGTGGACGAAAGGCCTCGAAGCAGGCGATACATGTGTCTTTGAGAGGGATTGCGATAGTGGCTTTGAGAGGGATTGCGATAGTTTTCTCATGCAGCTAGTGAAGGGTTTTCATATTTATGATATACATTTCCCATTTACTTTATCTTCAAAAAATTTTTTTTTTTTTTTTGAATTTCTAATCTTTCCCAAGTCATTACTATAATAATGATGGAAGAATTGTTAATATGTACTTGTTTTTTCCCCCACTACTTAATTGTTCAGCATTTTATATATATATATATATATATATATAATATGAAGGTGAAACGCTGGACACACGGCTCAATGATGTGTGGGTGCACTGCTGATGCAGAAATATATATATATATATATATATCATGGTATTGCTAAACCAACAACAATTTAAGAAAAGTGCTCAACCGATTTGGGGAGCGGCATCCGTACATCTAGTTATAAGATTTTATGCTTACCTTTTAATGCAACTATTAACATATATATATATATATATATATATCGTTTCTCTCTCTTTTGATTGTTTGTTTGGGTGTTTGTAAGACTGCCAAGAGAATTCTATGTTGTGCAGACCCTGTTATTGTATGCTATGTTTCTTTTTCCCATTTGTTCTGTGGAGTGTGGGTATTTTGAACAGTGGCCTAGGTTGGGACTTAGTGGTTTTCCTGGGCATTCATGAGGGATATTTTTTGTGTCCGTTAGGAAGCCCCTCTTACTTTTTTAAGGTCTCAGTCTATACTCCCTCTTCTAACTTAGGGCCCTTTCTCACCAGGTCGTGTGAACGATGTTTGTACTTTTGTGAAATAAAATTGTGTATTGTCACTCTTGCCTCGTGTGGTTTGGTGGTGCGAACATTGGGGGTTTGCTTTGCCTCACGCGCACACTACAGAACCCCAGTCAGGATAGTTCCCCCTTGACTCAGACAGGCAGGCAGACAGACAGACGGACACACAGACTACATGCAGACAAACAAAGGGATGGAATAGAATGAAGGTGAGCAACAGGTGAAGAGGGGACGACGTGAAATTCATGGCAAAACAAGATGGATTGAGATGTTGATTTTGGTTCTGGATTCCCCCCTTGATTTAACTGTTACTGTAATTGAACACACACACACACACACACACACACACACACACACACACACACACACACTTGTATGCACATATGCATGTCACACTCATGCATGTAAATACATGCACACAGTGTTATCAAATCAAGATTTAACATTTGACATACGTTTATAGGCCTATTATTGGCCATTCCAAAGCGAGGTTAGAGGGAAAATGGTGGAGAGAATTTTCAATGACAAACATATTTTGGGGGTAGGCTGGGGATAGGGTGGAGCGTGGACGGTGGGGGTGGGGATGGGGGATTGCTGTCTCATCCTCGGGTGTCTTCAAAGTGGCATACTCCAATGCCGCCTGTTCTAGTTTCTCGTACACAGCCAAATCCAGCTTCATGTCAGTGCAGTTTCAGCGCTAGCAGTCCGCAAGTGGCTATGAGTGTAAGAGTGCAGGAAACAGTTGTTTGTGTCAGTGTTGTGAGCGACGCAGCAGTTGCCAAGGGGTGGGGGTGGGGGGGGGGGGGGGGGAGGGATGTGGTATAGTTGGGATGGACGGACGGCACAGTGACAGAAGGCTCTCTTGACAGACAGTGTTGGACAAATTACCATCATGGTGAAGGGGAGTTACCTTCCTGGCCACGATCTGTTAATTCCCTTTAAAGACCACAGGCAATGTGGTGACTTCAAATTGGTGGTAAAGTTGTGCAACAAGAAGCTGGTTGCCATATCATGTTTAAGACATGCTGGGGTAGGATACAAATGTTTTAATAAGTGTCTGCATTTAGTCCTCTATAGCAACATAACAGTTCGGATCTTGCTGGATGGATAAAGTGAAACAATAAAGTTTGAGGCGTTTTATGCGTTACAAATTATAATGGGGAATGCTTGGGGCATGCAAAGATTGAGGCAGATATTTGGGACTGATTATTTTCAATTATCAGCTGACTATGCGGATTTTTGATATTTAAGCTGACTGGCGCACTTCCTTATAGTATCATACTTATTGTCATGTGTTATGTTTCTTTTGGTTGTGTAGCATTGTGTGACAGCTGGTCTGATCTTGGTTTTGATGCCCAATTCCTTCAGGCTACTGGTTTGTCTGGGCATTCTTCTCTCTGTTGTAGCTCACCGGACCGGCATACGTCTCGGCCTGCAATCCCAGGGACACGTTATGTGACTCCTTTTCAGTTCATACCAGTCACCAAAAACTGCACAAAATTTAGGAAATTGCTGAAAACATTTTCTGGTCACTGGAATAGTGAAAAGTCATGGGAAAGAATATTACAGTACAGGGCCAGGGAACGTCATGTGATTTACTCATGTTTGTCCGGGTCAGTTCCAGGAGGGGGGAAGGGAACTGACCTGGGAAAAAGAAAGCATTACATTTTTTTTTGGTGAAAAACGCCAAATATATTGAAACAGTGGGATTTTTTTTTTCCTTCAATTACTAATTGTACTTTAAATTTTCATACTTATGGGGTTTTGTTTATTATCATTGTTTTCATTCCGTTGTTTTGTTTTTAAAATAGTGGTACAACTTCCAAGTTACTCTGACAATAATAACGGCGCGCGCGCGCGCGCGCGCGTGTGTGTGTGTGTGTGTGTGTGTGTGTGTGTGTGTGTGTGAGGAGGAGGAAGACCCTTTTTTGTAATTCATATTTCTTTCACAATCAAAACAGATTCATGATTTTTTGTTCTATATGGTCTTGTCCATGGCTGTGTCCACTTTGATATTTGCTAATTACCATTTTAACAAATAACGTTAATCATCTGCACATCAAGCGACCCTAAAGTTTTCCTATTCTGGCATTCAGCGAAGGAAGGAACTCCGATTTGTTTAGAGGTTTTTGCCCGTTTGTTTGTTTAATGTAATGAAAACATGCTTTCCATTCTTCTGTAATTTTCCAACATTTCCAAAAGAAACATTCGAGGTAGCCGTTCTCCGCTCAGAAACCTCAAAGAGCACCGTTCTGTATACCAGTCTTCAACAACAGCAAGGCATAGAGTATTACTAGTGCATCTGTAGCTTTGCGCGCCTTGACTGACTTTTTTTATGGTTTAACCATGCTGTCGCAGTATCTTCAATTAAGATGCGCCGTTTGCATACGTGTCACTCCTTTAACACCCATTCTATCTTTTAAAATGTGAAGAAGCTCTGTGGTGCATTCCATGTCATGTACCACTCACAGTGAAACATGTTCTTTTGGAGTGATGGGACTCGCATGATGCGAGACATAAGCATTTTACAGCGGACTCCATGGAACGCTGTTCAGAGATGTCCCACTAGATGTGATGTTTGAATTTTAAAGGGAGATTGATATTTTTCATCTGATGTGAGATTTTTCAGAAGAAAGATTTTATTTAAAAAAGAAAAAGATTGTGGTGTGCGTTTAGAAGGTTTATTTTACAGGGCTGTGTGAATGAATTTGTTTCTGGTTGTTTATCCATTTGTTTGTTCGTTTGTTTTTCCAAATGACTTGTGAGTTGACATCAACGCAGTGATATCCCTAATATGATCCTTTGCGGTCGGCTGGGCTATTTTACCTCAGTAAGTGGACACACGATTGTGTGCAATATGGGAGGCGAGGAAATATAGAAATATTCATCTCTCTCTCTCACTGTAGATGAAAAGTTGGGGGAGGAGGGGGGGGAAGGGGGGGGGGGGGGGGGGCGGACAGGACCGATTTGACAAGAAGAATGACGAAAGAAGGGAAGGGGGGAGTGGGGTTGGCAGAGGCCGGAGGGTGAAAAGGTGAGAGGATGGGTGGGTGGACAGCACTGTATGAATGTCCATGCCTTGTTCATATTTAGCATACAGCTTTTGTATCGCTTGCCCAGAGGCGCGAACGTAACACTGCATCGCTCGTGCTTATTCCTTGTCATTCAATAAACTCTCTCTCTCTCTCTCTCTCTCTCTCTCTCTCTCTCTCTCTCTCTCTCTCTCTCTCTCTCTCTCTCTCTCCACACACACACTCCACACACACACACACACACACACACACACACACACATGGAATAACAAAGGATGGTAGCTTTGCTACGTCAGTGTTTCTTATATTTTCATCAGTGTTTCAAAGCACGAAGTGCTCATATACAATGATGCAATTCCAATGAATCCGAAACGACAGCCTAAAAATATTCTGAAAACAAACAAATGAATAGCAAATCAATCAATCAATCAATCAATCAATAATGTTAATAATTGTGTGTGTGTGTGTGTGTGTGTGTGTGTGTGTGTGTGTGTGTGTGTGTGTGTTTGCGTACATGCATGCGTGTGTGCAGACAAAGACAAAAAATTCAGTATAAATAAAACTCATATGACAGACGAAAAAGCAAGGCGCTGATAGAAAATCAGATCTATCGTGATTAAATATCTAGTGCTGGATAGGAATCGAGAAAGATATGAAATTCCGCATTAAAACAACAGTTGGTCATTGATCTTTAGACCAAAATACAAAAGCAAATCTGAACGAGACTGCAGTCGTTTTACTTATTCATTAGACACTTGACGTGGCCGTGATAACACAGTTGGTCATCCACACGTTATTAAGGCCAGCAACAAGGGACGCATCCATGGCATGGCAAATCGCAACACCTGTTAACAGAGTGAGACAAGACAGTCAGCTCCGGGAAGTACAATATGAATTGTTCTGATGAAGCTGGATATATGTTGCTTAATCAAGGAGAGAGAGAGAGAGAGGAGGAGGTTCAGCGGAATGGGGGAGGGGGTGTCAGAAAAGAGAAAAGTAGTATTTTTTTTATATGTGGGTTTGCTTACATGAGATTAAATGCTGAGATCACGGTCTATCATACCCTATTGATGACACTGTATCATGCAGGTGTACTCAGTGTGATTAATTATGGATTAGGGCTTAAAACACTGACCCAATGCAATCTTCTCAAATTAGAAAAAAATCAAAATGAGCTAAGAGACTGACACATCAATTGAAAGTAAGCGTTACCTGCTTTACTTTTCTTCAACGCAGGTCAGATACAAGCAAGAATATGCGAAGGCATATTTTATAGCACGTGAAAATTATGAAAAGAAAAAACACTACATAAAGCAGTCAAGTAAACGAAAACACTCGTCAAGACTTGGAAAAATCATAGATGGGACGGGCAGACGAGAACAAACAGCTCGTGTGCTGTTTTCAGAACTAAGTAAACCAGGAACAAGGATTCTGACCACTTCAAATGCATCTACAACACTGTTGTCGCACCAGTATAAGACAAAACCAACACAATATTCAGGTGCACGTGAAAAACAAAACCTCGTCGAAAAGGAAACGCACTGTTATATACTCTGATGGTTAAGTCACCAAAGGTAAACAGGGGTGGGGAGATAACCGGTGAAACAACTGACCAAACAACCCAGGAAGACAATGGGGTATACAATATAACAACTACAAGTCTGACAGTGGAGATAGAAGCAGTGACGCAAATGCTCCGTTGGCTCCCATCCACAGACCAGGTTAGAATTCATAAAACCACGATTCTGACTGACCTCATTAAACTTCTTCAAAGGTGGAGAGAGGAATGGGTAGCCCTGCTGGGCATGAAGTAATGGGCAACCTTCTGTTGGAAAAGCTCAAATGGATGTACCGCCCAGGACATTCAGAAGTCAAAGGAAAAAGAGAGAGCAGACGCTCTGTTAGGCAAAACACCACTAAGAACTGGATTACAACCTGGCCAGGCTGGTGTGATAATGAACCAAAAGATCGATGAGGATGAGGATGATGGGGTGATGCTATGGATTTGCATTCTAGTCTAAGACCACATGACAGGGCTGTATTCGACGCTTAATTTCATAATAACCCGGCTTTTAACCAGTAAGAAATAGAAAGTCTTAAAATAGGGTGACAACAGGTGGACACTGAAAACAATCTAAAAAAAAAAAATCATTTTTTTCCCCCGCCAAAGAAAAGAGACAAACAAACTGCAAGACAAAACGCGACTCGTTTCGATCTCTTTGGTCTTCTTAAGGCAAGATAAACAACACTCAGGACAATGAAAATGAGAAACGAGCAATCACATACTTTCTTAAATTCCCTCACGTCCCTGGCCTTAGGCTCTGTTGGGCTCATCGGTATTGGCATCATTATGGTGACTGTCGATGGACGAACTTGGCTATGCCCCCTGGATGGAGACACCATTCGTGCCGACTCCGTTACTTATAACAATTATTGCGGTCAGTATTGGGCTAGTAGGTTGTGTCCCTTGTATGTTGGCTCAGAACATGCACCACTGAACGCCACCGAAGTGACTCAGCAGCAGTGCAGTGTCTCCTCTGGTGAGTTGTTTCAAGGCCACTGGACACTGCCTGCTCCCTGTGGATTGCCAGTGTCGGGGCTTTGATGGGGAAAAAACCAGCCAAGTTGTAGCTGTGGACAGTGAGCCGGGATGATGAGAGGCGTGGGGGCAATGGCACTGAAGGGGCACGGAAAGCGAGAAAGAAAGAAAGAAACAAAAACAAACAAAGACACAAAGAGAGAAAGAAACAAAGAAAGAAAAAAAAAAAACGGAAGGAAGAAAGAAAGAACGAAAAAAAGAAGAACAAATGGAAGAATTAAATAACATAAAAATGGTGAACAAAAGACAAAGAAACAGTCGCTTCTCACTTCAGTCGAAGTGCAAAATTTGGCTCGGGTGAAAAACTAAAATTACGGAATTCAGAAGAGAAGAGGGAAGAGATTGGAGGGGAGAAGATACAGATGATGATGATGATGATGATGATGATGATGATGATGATGAAGATACCTCCAATCTAAATGCAAAATTTGGCTTGGGTGAAAAAACAAAACTTACGGAATTCAACTGAAGAGAAGAGGGAAGAGAATGGAGGGGGGAAGACACATGATGATGATGATGATGATGATGATGATGATGATGATGATGACGATGACGACGATGACGATGACGATGATGATGATGGTGATGGTGATGATGCTGCTGCTGCTGCTGATGGTACATTCAATCCAAGTGCGAAATTTGGCTCGGCTGACAAACTAAAACTACGGAATTCAACTGAAGAGAAAGAGGGAAATGGTTGGAGGGGAGATGATGATGATGATGATGATAATGGCGATGGTGATAGTGGTTATGATGATGATAATAATAACCATAATTATAGGAGAATAAGGAGGAGGAGAAGGGGAAATAGAGGAGGATCACGATCACCTTCATCATCATTATCATCATGATATAATGAACATTGGAAAAGAACGTTAGCATAAAATACAACAACAACAAAATCTTTTCATAATGACTATAATGATACTCATCGTGATAATGACAATAATATTGATGGTAAAATGAACTAGAAAATAATAGCAATAACTATAAAAAAAAAAAAAAGAAAAGATATAGCAAATGGGAAAGATCGCAACATGAAATCTGAGTTATATATACGGCTTGGAAATATGCATAACGATTCAGGAAACAGAAGTGGGATGAATTCACAATAGTGTACGAATGTTGAAAAAACAAATGATGCTGATAATAATAATGCTAAAGTTAATAATGATAACAATCATCATCATCATCATCATCATCATCATCATCATCATCACCATCATCATCATCATCATGATACTACTACTACTACTACTACTACTACTACTACTACTACTATAATAATACTAATAACAGTAACAATGACGATCAATAAAAGAAGAAGAAGAGTAATTTTAAGAAGAGCAATTTTACTACGTTACGACTACTACTCCTATTGTTTGGCAGAGGTATTACATACACTTTTTAAAGATTTCTGTAAATTTAAGATTCAAGTGTAAAAGGAGAGTGTGTAAAACCAACAGTGGCAAGATCCCATGTTTGAAGTCTGTGCTACCAGAGAGAAAGACTTACAAATCAGTCTTCATACAATATAACTGTTCAAATGGTCCTACAACGGTAACGTATCTGTTAAGTACAGCAATGTTTACTGTCTCTCTGTCTCTCTCTCTCTCTGTCTGTCTGTCTGTCTGTCTGTCTCTCTCTCTCTCTCTCTCTCTCTCTCTCTCTCTCTCTCTCTCTCTCTCTCTCTCTCTCTCTCTCTCTCTCTCTCTCTCTCCTCTCTCTCTCTGGTCTCACATAACCGAAATCCGATTACTTATGGTCTGCGACATTGAGAGAATCGAGAAAGAGAGAGAGAGAGAGAGAGAGAGAGAGAGAGAGAGAGAGAGAGAGAGAGAGAGAGAGAGAGAGAGAGAGAGAGAGAAATCATCAGAAAATGAAAGACCGACAAAATTTACCGTTTGACGGGATCAAACAAGGGATGCTGTTCAGATGAAATGTCCTGCATACGCTCTGCAGGTCGGTCTGCAGGTTGATCTGCAAAATCATTTGCAAAGGTACTTCACTTAGCATTGTCATTATTAATGTGCGTGGTTATGGGGACGTCGAGACAGCGAAAGACACACTCCAACATCAGCTGGCGGCCTCTCATTCCCGTGTAAACCATTTTTGTTCACCACCAACACACATCAGCTGACCATCTCTTCTTCCCATATATGCTGCCTTTGTCACTGCTATCACTCATCAGCTGGCCAGAAGGAAACGCTTCGTGAAGTGCCCAGAAAAGTAAATATCTTAAAAATGTTTGGTGGTCACTCTTGTCAACTGACATAGACAGCGGAGAGTCTACGAATATGGACCAGCTAGTAAAATGGACCACCTCGTTTTCAGACGATAATTGTGGTGGATTTGAGTGTCCTTATCTATTACTCCCCTTTCAGCATTTAAAGCAAATCAAAATGGCCACATCAAGTTTCATTTCAAAATGGCAAGTTAGTAACGGCTGTAACGGCCTGTAACGCTTTTTCTTCTTTATGGAATATCTCAGAAAGTACTTGGCCGGTTTTGGTGAAAATGGGCAAGTATGTTCATTATGGGTCACGGATGATGCCCGATGTGTTTTATTTTACCGCGTTATAACCGTTACTAACGGCCGTAACAGCCTGTAACGGTTTTTCTTCTCTATGAATATTTCAGAAAGCACTTGGCGATCTTTCTGAAAATTAGCAGGTATGTTCATTATGGGTCACGAATAATGGCCGATGTTTTAGTTTACCGTTATACCGTTACTAACGGCTGTAACGGCCTGTAACGCTTTTTCTTCTCCATGAAATATCTCAGAAAGTACTTGGCCGATCTTGTGAAAATTAGCAGGTATGTTCATTATGGGTCACGGAGGGTGCCCGATGTTTTAGTTTACCCCGTTATAAAGCCGTTACTAACGGCTGTAACAGCCTGTAACGTTTTTTTTTCTTCTTTATAGAATATCTCAGAAAACACTTGGCCGATCTTTCTGAAAAAATTGTAGGTATGTTCATTAGGGTCACAAATAATGCCCGATGTTTAGTTTACCGTTATACCGTTACTAACAGCTGTAACGGCCTGTAACGCTTTTTCTTCTTAATGGAATATCTCAGAAAGTACTTGGCCGATCTTTGTGAAGATTAGCAGGTATGTTCATTATGGGTCACGAATAATGCCCGATGTTTTAGTTTACCGTTATAGCCGTTACTAACGGCTGTAACGGCCTGTAACGGTTGTTTTTCTTCATGGAATATCTCAGAAAGTACTTGGCTGATCTTTGTGAAAAGTTAGCAGGTATGTTCATTATGGGGTCACGGATGTGCCCGATGTTTTAGTTTACCGTTATAGCCGTTACTAACGGCTGTAACGGCCTGTAACGTTTTTTTTCCTTTATGGAATATCTCAGAAAGTACTTGGTTGATCTTTGTGAACATTAGCAGGTATGTTCACTATGGGTTACGGATGATGCCCAATGTTTTAGTTTACCGTTATACCGTTACTAACGGCTGTAACGGCCTGTACGGTTTTTTTTTTCTTCTTTATATGAATATCTCTGAAAGCACTTGGCCGATCTTTGTGAAAATCAGCAGGTATGTTCATTATAGGTTTCCGATGATGCCCGATGTTTTAGTTTACCGTTATAGCCGTTACTAACGGCTGTAACGGCCTGTAACGGTTTTCCTTCTTTATGGAATATCTCAGAAAGTACGTGGCCGAATATTTCTAAAAAAAAATTGTAGGTATGTTCATTATGGGTCACAAATTATGCCTGACGTTCAAGTTTACCGTTATAGCCGTTACTAACGGCCCATAATGGTTTTCTTCTTTATGGAAAATCTCAGAAAGTTCTTGGCCGATCTTTCTGAAATTTGTAAGTATATGTTCATTATAGGTCACAGACGATGGCCGATGTTTACCAGAATAGCCATTACTAACGGTTACACCAGCCCCAAACGGTTTTTCCTCTTTATGGAATATCTCACGAGTATTCAGGATAAACTGAGATGAAGAGGACAGTGTAATGCACCAAAAAAATGAAGAGGTGGATTTTGGCGTTGGGAAAAAAAGGCAATCACCGCCTTAGGTGCTCCATTGATCCGATAACTGATGCCAAAAAAAAAAAAACTCCCAGTCTATAGTCTCTGCTGACGAAGCATCAGTTGTTTAAGACTTCCTCAGATGGACTATATGTCTTTAGGGCTGTAGCCACAAAATATGGATGAATCTCTACAGAGGGCAGTCAGGATTGACGGCAAAATTACAAATCCATCATTGAATGTCCGTGAAACAGCTCTGGTTGATCAAATGAAAAACCAAATGATTGTGCACACTCTACCTAATGTGGAGAAGTTTTCTCCCAGTGTGACAGGAGATGCTTTCAATGTTGACACGCCAGGGCATATTCGGTTCATACTCTTTTGGAGAGTGGAGTGCATATGGCAATGCCAACATCGCTAGTTGGAGAGCTTGAAATCCAGAAAAACAGCTGAAGTCGTTTAAAAGAAAAAAAAAAATTGTCCTATGTGAAAACAACGTTATGCTATTTTATGCTGAGGATTCCGTGAACTTCTTGCACTTGATGTACACTTAATTCGGAGACAACACGGGACACTATGACTGCAAGATCGAAAGAGTGCCAGCACCGGCAGCCAACGCGGACTGCGTACTTTCTCCATCAGTTCAACGCAAAATTCCTGTTCTTCCCAGTAACACCACACAACACACCCACACACAAACACACACACACAAATTAAAGAAAGGGAGAGCTCTGAAATCCTCACCTCTACTCCTTATAAAAAAGACACTGGAAGAAAAAGCAGCAAGCAGTGAAAAACAGATGAAAGGGAAAAAAAGTGGATATGAGTAAAGAACAATATGAAGAAACAGGACAGGTCAAAAGAAAGCTACCAAACCTGCAGCCTCTGCCACGCAAAGAATACAAGCTGATGAAATGACTGGTATTGCTCTATGTGTGCTGAGCGCAGGATGAAGATAGGATTCAGTGCAGAGAATGTCGTGCATGGGCACATGAAGACTGTTCAGGGGTGCAACTGATGCAGATTCTGTCTGTGAACTAAGCCTTTGAGCAAAGAGAACTGGACTTGATCAAAGAAAATTATAGTCTCATTGAGTATTATTAAAGGCTTATTGCCGAAATTTCTTGTCTTGTTTTGTGTCGTGCATTAATGTGCGTTACTTCACACTGTGTTTTGTGTGCTCTTTCTGCTTTTTCGTCGTGTTTTCGGTAACGCTGCAGTTTGTTTCATTTGCTATAGTCTCATTGGTTCCAGTTATTAAGGAACGTATTTCATCGTAGTAATATTTATAATTGTTTGCCTTTGTAGAACATTTAAAATGACTTTAGGCCTTAATATTTCTTAGGGTCAGAAAAAAAAAGTTTATTCCATTTTGCTTAGCTTTGTAATCCTTTCTGGAATTTTTGGCCACACCTTTCCTCCAGTAAGCAGCCTCAGGAAAGCTCATTCTATTGCATTCATTGTTTTATCTTTGTAGTCCTTTGTTGTAAATTCTGACCTTAGCTTTTCTGTGGCAAACCGTCGTCTGACAATTTTCTGCTGAATCCATTTGTTTGTCTTTCCGTAGTCCTCTGTGGTGACTTTTGGCCTTTTTTTCCCATTTGGCTTCATTTTTTTTTTATCTCTGGCAAGCAGCTTTAGAAAATGATTACATTCTTTTGTTTGTTTGCTGTAAAACCTTTGCTGTGTCATTTGGCTTTACTCTTTCTTTGACAAGCATGTTCAAAAGATGATATGTTGTTGGATTTTTGTTTGTCTTTGTAATCTTTTGTCATACCTTTTGGGCTTATCTTTTCTCTGACAAGCAGCTTCAGACATTTTGTTTTATTCTGTATCTATTTGTTTGTATTTGTTATTTTTCTCAAGGAGTTTGTGCTTTAATCTGTTCTGGCGCATAAATTTAGAAATCTTATTCTGTTCTTTTTTTCTAGGGCATCAGCATAAACAAAGCACAAACTCAGCCTCCTATGATGAGCTGTGTGACCCAGAAAACAGGAACGTTGTGTGGAAATGTGTTATCTGTGACTGTGCCGATTACAGCTCCACCACATATGACTTGTTCGGCATCGAACAATCAGCCCGCGCATCAGCCCTACAAGTCCGATATTAAGTCTTTTTCTCTCTTCCATATCTACCAGATCAAACAGACAAAATAAACAACAAAATCACCCTTAGCAGTTTCTGAACATCAATTGTCAGCCCATTACTGGTAAGGTCCCTGCACTTCAGAATCTTTTTCCCAGCACAAAAAACCTGACGTTGTCATTGCTACTGAGACCTGGCTGGACGAGGAAGTGAAAAGCAGCGATTTTTTTCCCCTCAAAAAACTATGAGTTTTTAGAGCGGATCGTAACCGAGATGGAGGAGGTGTGCTGATGGCAGTCAGCAAAAGCCTAACCTGCCATGAAGTCCCCGAATTAGTAGTCCCGATGTAACAGCCCATTCTTACCCCCCTCTGGAACTTACCCGGAGGGGTAAGTTTGGACTAGCCTGCTTTTACCCCCAGGGTCATTCCAGGACTAGCTGGAATCCCCCCCCCCCCCCCAGTTGGAACTGACCCCGCCCCCCCCCCCCCCCCCCCACCCCTCCAAGTCATATACATTGTACAAGGTACACAGGCACTCGGGAGACACTAATTAGCTGCAAAAATAGTTTAAAATCTTTGATATACATTAAGTGACCAATGGTCACTGACACTGACCACTGGTTGTCTGCATTGCACAAGGTATACAAAACACTCATGAGACACCGATTACCTGTAAAATAGTCGAAATATCTGATTTTACGTCATAGTGACCAGTGGTCAGTGGCATGATACCAGTCGTCTGCATTGTAAAAGGTACACAGGTACTCGGGAGACTATATTAGCTGTGAAAAAAGTTAAAATCTCGATTTACGTCATAATGACAGTAACCAGTGGCGCTGCTGACACAAGCAATCTTCATTGTACAAGGTACACAAGCACTCTGGAAACACTAATCAGTTGTTAAATAGTTAAAATCTCCGGTTTATGTCATAACGACCATGGTCAGTGGCTCTGACCACTAGTCACCTGCATTGTACAAGCTAAGGTACACAGATACTCAGGAGACTAAATAAACAGTAAAATAGGTTAAAAAGAGGCAAACTGGGATGAAAGCAACACGGTACTTGGTCACAAACGACACAGTGGTCACAACGACATTTTGTCACAACTACGCTGGTCACATTGGCACTCCGTCACATTGGCATGTAGCCGTTTCTTTCCCACGCATGCACGGGCGTACTCACACACCGAATATTGACCCACGCGTGTAAGCCAGCGCGAGAAATGTTAATTCGTATCGTTAGTGGGCCAGGGTGTGCGTGGGTGCGGGGGGGTGGTGGTGGTGGGTGTGGGTGTGTTGGGGGGGGGGGGGGGGGGGGGGGCGGTGGGAGTAGGAGGTCCATCTATTGAGAAAGAATCTAGAATTACAATTTGGTCTAAACCAAACTGACTGTTATATAGGAAATGTGAGAAGGGGGGTGGGGGATGTGCAGGCTAACAATTTTTTTTTAAAGGCGGGTGTGCGCGTGTTGGGAAAAGGCAGGCTACCCCTCAGGAAAAACCCTGAATAACGGAGGTAAAAGCAGACTAGCCCAGAATACCCGGGGTAAGTTCCAGAGGGGGTGGGGGGAGAGGAGGGGGGGGGGGGTAAGGAACGGGCTGTTACACCGGAGTGCGAAATCATCCGGGTTAAAATCAAACTGAAGGGGCGCAAGGACAGCTCCTCGTCGCATCCTACAACCAAAACGTGATACCAGCGATGCAGAATGTCAGGATAGATTCGAAAATATCTGCCCGACGAGCTGTGGCCATGGAGCTCATATTGTTATCGGTGGGTATTTTCAACTTCCCAGCCATGGACTGGGACAATGTTAGACTGAAGTTCACCTCCAGGACCCAGTCCTCTACCATAATTTTCATAGATACATCCAAGACCTCGGCTGGAACAGATGGTGGACCTTCCTACAAGAGGAGAAAACACCCTTGATCTGTTCTCACAAATCACCCCTCACTAGTCCCAAGGGTTGAAAGCATGCCAGGACTCTCAGACCATGACATCCCATACATGGAATTCTTAACTTATGCAGTCCACCAAAAGCAGACCCAACGGTCTGTCCTGCAGTACAACAAGGCTGACTGGCCAAATCTACCGAAAGCTACTAAAACAGCTGTCAAACGACATTATGTCAAAGTATAACGACCCAAAGCGACCCAGAGGAAGTCTGGACAGAGCTGAAGGAAACGCTCCACTCGGGCTGTCGAGGAACACATCCAAGTCACTACTCCTCGACCCAAGAACAGCGAGCCATGGGTGGATTACTACACCAAGAAGCTGATCAAGAGGAGAGACAGATTGTATAAAAGATGGGAACAGACTGGAGATGAAAAATTCACTCCAAAGTCAGAGTCCTAAAACACCAAGTTCAGCGCAGACTCCGTAGAGCCTACTGGTCCTATACTGATAACCTGATCTCTGAAGCCAAGGAACAAAGCCTGGAACGAAGAAAATCATTCTGGACGTACATCAAGTCCCAGGGCAAGGGAACAGCCAGTGCCTCTCCACTGAATGTGGCTGGTAAACTAGCTACAGAACCTAAGGATAAGGTAGAAATACTGAATGCACAGTTTCAGTCAGTATTTAGCAGCAAAACTATCCTGTTCATTGGAGGAATTTGAGTCCTGGACTGGCATGAACCCAGAGCCTGAAGGACCTACATGTGACCACATCCACATCACAGTAGCGGGAGTCAGAAAACTGTTAAAAGGCCTAGACCTAAGCAAAGCTCCTGGACCAGACGGAATCACCCCTCGCCTCCTGAAGGAATTGGCGATGAAATTGCCCCAGCTCTAACGCTTCTCTTTCAGTCCTCCATAAATACAGGCCAAAGGACTGGAAAAGGGCAAACGTCTCTCCTGTGTTCAAGAAGGGTGAACGATACAGGCCTGGAAAAAACTATCGCCTCATCTCCCTCACGAGTGTGCCGTGCAAAATCCTCGAGCACATTGTAGTAAGCACAATTATGGGATTTGCAGAGGCAAACAACATCCTGCGCGAGGAACAGCATGGCTTTCAGCGAGCAGATCCTGTGAAAGTCAACTGCTGGGGCTTGTGGATGAGCTATCCTACAATATGGAAAAGGGGAAACAATCAGACGTCTTAGTGATGGATTTCTCGAAAGCCTTTGACAAAAGTCTGCCACTCCCTTCTAATCCACAAGCTCTGACATTACGGGATCAATGGCCAGGTTCACGAATGGATTTAGAACTTTCCTGGCAAACCAACAGCAGGAGGTGGTTGTGATGGAGCTTCTTCAAAGGCCGTTCCCAGTAGAGTCAGGAGTCCCCCAGGGATCAGTCCTGGGCCCAGTCCTTTTTCTCCTCTACATAAATGACCTCCCTGAACAACTGTCCTCAACAACATGGCACTTTGCAGATGACACTCTCTCTCACAGAATTGTAGCTTCCCCCAAGACCAAAGGAAGCTACACAGGACCTGGACCCCATATGGCAGTCTGGGAAAACAAACGGGAAATGTCTTTCCACCCAGATAAGTGTCAAGCCTCCATGGCTCAAGGAAGAAAGAACACACTGACTGGCACATACCATCTCATGGCCAAAACATCAAAGAGTCGAAGAGACAAAGTACCAAGGGGTCACCATCTCCCAAGATCTTAGCTGGGACACCCATATCTCTAACATAACTAACATCCATCAACATCAAGGAAAATGCCTACAAAAGCCCTATGTCGCCCATCCACTCTAGAATATGCCTCACCTGTCTGGGGACCCTATACTGCCAAAAATATCGGCAACATGGAAAAAAGTCTAACGCCGTGCAGCTCGATGGGTTGTGAACCGCCACCGTCACACCTCAAGTGTCTATTCCATGCTGACACATCTACAGCGGTCCACTCTAGCAGACAGAAGAAGAGCAGCAAGGCTGACCACCTTCTTCAAATACCATCGTGAAGAGGTCAGCATCAACACCCCTATCAGGCCCACACAAACACCCCAGCACGGTCTACAAGACAGTCTCACAGGGACAAATATCTCCTCCCTGCTTGTAAAAACCAACACCAGGTAGTTTTTCCTTCTTCCCGAGGACTGTCAGGGACTGGAACAGCCTGCTCCTGAGGTTATCTCCTTCAACTTCAGTGGAGTGCTTCAAGTCCCAAATTGACCAAAACAGCGCCCTCACCCCCACTCCCCCCTCCCCTACCCTCACCACCCCACACCCACATGTTCCCCCACTGCTAGTCCTACACGTCTATGTAAACAGCCTTGGGGAACCCCCCCCCCCCCCCCCCTCTCTCCAGTTTTATATTCATCAGAACCATCAAAATGACGATGGCGGATGGTTTAAAGAAAGAAGAGAGCTGGTATCAAAGGGAACACCGGACAGACTGCGGAGAGCTTAACAGGGGAGGAGGGGGTTGAGAGGGGTCAGAGGCAGAGATGGAAAGCTGATGTAGATCGGGAATTTTGATTGCTGTTTGTAAGACAAAAAGAGAAAGAGAGAGGTGTAGAAAGAGGAGAAACAGGGGTTGTAGAGGATGGTGTGGCTGGCAATTGTCACGTCACAATGATAGAACTCATCAATTTCACACCACATATTTGCCCACCAGATGTCACTTCTCCATCTTTTCATCAACTCATATGCATGTACAATC
The DNA here is from genome assembly GCA_016801955.1 of Conus betulinus. Taxonomy (NCBI): domain Eukaryota; kingdom Metazoa; phylum Mollusca; class Gastropoda; order Neogastropoda; family Conidae; genus Conus; species Conus betulinus. Next base: position 65,139 of record JADBJO010007992.1, read on the forward strand.
TTTTAAATTGTTATGCTTTCTAGCTCTTGAGGCTGAAACTGTGTCAGAAGACGTTCATTTCCGAAAACATCACCTTGAAACTGAATGGCACATGTTGTTTTGGTCACCGTTTTTCATGATTTATTGCATGGCTTTTTAAAGTCGTTCGCGCAAAAGAGCTGCCCAAAGGGAGTTAAATCTGTACAACCAACTTACAGAATTCTCAATAATACAGAAAGCGGTCATGTTTGAGTTTAATTTGTTTTTAGCAATAGCGAGCATTCCTTCTGGACTAAGCTGACTGTTTCAATCTGGTCCACCTCATTCACAAACATGATACATTAGCTGAGCGTATTTTTTTTTTTTCTAATTCTACATCATACAGTACCTGTCTCGTATTCCCATATAACCATATACACTACCTCATTGCTACCACCATCATCATCAATTTGTCTCTATCTTTATATATATATATATATAGACTACCCATCTCTAAATCCCCTTAGACATTACCTCGTTGACAACAATTATTTTTAGCGGCAGCGGCCCATCTTATTCCTCATATATTAACTTATTCACTGCAATCAGTCCTGTCTTATTACCATAATTATGTACTGCTTCACTTACCACCATTTATCCATTCATTTATTCATTTTACCACTTGACTGAGTTTGTGCACATATCAAGTGTATCCTCTGCCATCTACAGTTTGGTGGCCTTATCTTTTGTTCAGTCTTCGAGTCTGAGAGTTTGTTTCTGATAACACCTCACTGTACCCCCCCCCCCCCCCCCCCCCACGCACCCCCACGCCCCCAACAAAACATTCAGAACAATCATCCACCAAAAAGAAAACAATAATAAACAACAAACAAACGAGGAGGGACAATGAACCAGAAGTAATCTGTGAGTTAGACAATTAGACAGACACACAGAAACAGATGAACAAATTAAACATCTCACCTTCATCCAGCGGAAGAGCAGTCAGGGGAAACAGAAGCAGACAGAAGGTCAACAAGACTCCCAGTTTTAGACATCATGAACTGCTATCGATCCTGAAAAGGCATGAACAAAGGAGAATATTTTAATAAATCAGTAAGTCCCTGCCAAACTATCTTTTATTGGTCTATATAGCAGTTGCTGTTTCAATGGCAGATGTTGACCGCCATACAATGTCAACATGAACTAAATGACCACCGATTCCATCATGTCAGTTTGCTTATTACTGACAAGTTCAAAATTAGTGTACGTGTTTGGTAGAGGGAGGGTACGCGGCGTGATTTCCTGAACAGGAGAACACACAAGGTGAGCCTTGGCTGATATTACATGATCACGATGGATGACGTTCATCAAAGGTTGTAGAGGGTTTTGAAGAACACACACACACACACACACACACACACACACACACACACACACATATTATATATATATATATATATATATATATATATTATATATATATATATACTATATTACCTTACATCACAAAACCAGTCTCAACTCCATTTTGAAAGTTCTGAGAGAGAGAGAGAGAGAGAGAGAGAGAGAGAGAGAGAGAGAGAGAGAGAGAGAGAGAGAGAGAGATTTAAAATCTCCAGGCTTTTCTGATTAATTTGATATGAAAATGAATGCTGTCCTAGGCAAAAAATAAGAATATGGTCATTTGAAGTGGGTTACTGTGCTGACAGCCATTTTGAGAGAACAGCCTTTGCAAACATCTCCAGCATATTTTACTTAGCAATAGCAACTTATTTCTAACCCATACTTCCCTATTTTTAACAGGATGCAATAATAAGCATATATGCAATGCCAGAAAATGAAATTCACATTCTGGTTACTTGCTTTTACTTTTGTACAGAATTTGCCTTTAGTAAATGGGAACAGAAATGGAAAGCAATGAAAATCAGAAAAACGACATTTCTTAAATCCTTAACTCTAAGTGGTGTGTGTATCTTATTTACAACCATAAAAACAACAGTAATAAACTCACAAAATCACCACTCATTTCTTTCATTTTAATTGTAGGTTAAAAGAAAGAAAAAAATACATGCATACATTACAAAAAGGCCTGTGATGTAGTCATTGCAGTATGACAACACTTTCAGCACGATCATAGTTCTTATTTTTCAATTAACTGTATTAAATCCTTGCTATGCACTGCATCGAGTAAAAAAAAAAAATCAAACATATAAAAATGAAATGAAACTACCAATCTACTGACATCGTGATCCAACGCCAGTCACTGACTCAGGGGTTTTTTATTAAATAAAAAAGAAAAGGCATAAAAAGGGGCATACATGCAAAACACCATCCCGGGCCAGCTCCACTCTGATTGGGTGGATGGCACCCAACAGCTCTGAATTCACTTAAATTAGGTGGTTGAGGATAGATTATTTCACGTTAGTCATACATTATCCTGATATGCACGGTACACTCTAATTTTTGGACTGGTAGAGGATAGAAGGTGGATATCTTCCCGCTTGAATCCAGGCACACACCCTGGCAGGCTCACCCCTGGTCATTTGCAAAGCTGTGGATCACCCACACGACACTACCAATGTCCTCAAATGTTAGTGCTCTCTTGTTATTTTGGCGACCTCCTGCTATCCTCTGAGGAAGCATCAACCCATTCAACTGGTAGCGTTTGGATAGGTATGACAGCTTGTCCTGGTTGATGCTGTTTTGACACACAAAAAAAAATCCTATTAAAAACAATGCAGTCACACATGTTTCCAGGTTCAATTATTTCTTTTAAGAGGCAAGGGGTAGATGAGATAGGACTAACATGTGTTATCTACCACCTCTGGAAAAAAAAGACCCCCTAGTTATCATTAAATAAATGCTCCATTAACCAAGTTACATTGTAGCACCTCCCAAAATCCCACTCCAACTACACATTCTGCACAAGTGGCAGTGAAAGTGGCAAAAGTATAACACATGAAAGTGGCACATAGTGTAATGCACATTTTGTTGATGATGCCCTATGTAAGCAACTTTCAAGGAAAGTTATATTTTGTAATTTTGTTTTTGTTGTTTGCACATACTGATATATAGATATATAGATACATACTGTTGTCTTTTATCGTAAGAAGCTCACAGTACTTTCTCTTAACGTATAGTGGTTTAACCTAAGGGTGAATGACACACACTTGTGGCAGTGTGACAACGGTAAATTTTATTCCTTATAAACAGGTTTGTTATTGTGACCATACAGAAGAGCAATATAGTACTCCAGAGTAGATTTTTTTTTCTTCTAGAATATGATCAATGACTTATTATTGATTGTCACGAAAAAAAAAGAAAAAGCTCTACATACCTAAGCAGGTAGAGAAAGGCATCTTTGCAGACTGGAGTGGACTCGCTGTCTGTCGTTCTTCTCTTTCGATCTGCTGCAGGCAGTTTTGGAGCCAGTCTGTATGCATGCAGTGAGAATGCTCAGAATCAACCAGTTTTTTTTCTCAAGTGAAAAAAAAAAACCCAAAAAACATCAGTCTGTCATTGGATGGTTGGGACACTGGTACAAGTAATCAGATAAGTTGTAATATTGTTATTGTGATAATGTTGCGAGTGTGAAAGTTTCAACTTCCATTGCGAGCTATAAAGGTTGTACACCATGGAGGAATAAAAAGAGTAAAACCAAAGTGCTGGATTCATTTTATATTATTTGGAATTGTTTCTCCTCCTACAACTTGTAAATGCAAGTACAAGCCCAAACGGCAACTAGAAATTGTTATTTTGTATCGTAGCGATTAAAATCTCTGTCCTTACAGGGGTATAATGATGGGTAAATCCACAGAAACAACAATGTGTGTCATGCTCACGACACACACACACACACACACACACACACACACACACACCACACACACATATATATATATATATATATATATTTGGAAAACGTGCACAATATATACAATCCACAAAATCTATTTATTCATTTTCCTCAGATCTTCTAAAAGACACAAAAATAGATAAAAATAATATCGCCGGAAAAACCAACGTTTTCACCCATTCCAAAATGGGTACAATCAAAAGCTTCCTTTGACATTGACTACAATGATTTAACTAAAAAGGATTCTCCCAACATTTCGAGAAATTTTGTGTACTCTCACTTAGAAAATAAGTACAACCATCACTTAAAAATATTCACAGATGGCTCAGTATTAGATGATAATAGCACGGGAGCAGCTTCCGTAATTCCTAGCTTAAAAATAGAAAAGTTATTTATCTTGGTAAAAGTCTGTCTATATATAGCGCAGAATTACTTGCTATACTCAAATCATTGGATTTCATTTTTGAATTTCCCCATAAATAACAGCCAAATCGTAATATGCGCTGATTCAAAGCAGCATTGAATGGTATTAAGTCTTCTAATTCATGTGTACGATTAGACATGATAACTGAAATCAATCATATAGTACACCTTCTTTCCCAAAAAGGCATTAATATTACTTTTTTGTTGGGTGCCTTCTCATTTTGGTATATCAGCAAATGAACAAGTAGACAAAGTTTGCAAAAAAGGCAGCTCAAAACCTTAGCGGCACAGTAACAATAAAAGTTCGCTTAGATCTGGCAGAATGTTTCTCTATCATAAATAAAACATCTCGTGATAATGCAACAAAAACACTGAGGAACTCGGACATATATTATTATAACAATTGCATCAAATGTAATGACAAAAGCAATGGGATAACATCATACAAAAGATTTATTTTCTCATCCAGGGAGATTGAAAGTCTGATCCATAGGCTTCGTTTAAACTCGTTTAAAACAAAATATTGCAAAGATATTAAATGTATGTGGGGGATTCTATAAGTGTCAATCATTTACTGATTTCATTGTCCCAAAACAAAAGAGCTTTTTGATAAATCAGGTATTGAGGGTTTTGTTGATGGATCGACTCCTTTATCACTATCTAGTATATTAAACACATTTTGCTACTCTTGAATCTGTTTCCAAATGTTTATTAGGCTGTTCACTTAATATTTATCTTTAGCAGTTGTGATTGTTACAGTTACAATTCTAGTTTAAGTTAAAGTTCTGATGAATAGGATGGGGTGGAGGGGTTATGATTACATTCCTTACGTACTACTTTAAAACTTACACTCCCTTACACTCCCTAAAAAAATGCATCTCTCTCATTCCTTACATCAAGTTCACTCTACACTATAATATTGTCTGAATCACTTTTAGTGGAAGGACGTTACACACACACACACACACACACACACACACACACACACACACCACACACACACATAGAGAGAGATAGCACTGTTTGGTCATCTTACATAAAATGATAACCACAGCTACACTAGTGTATGAAAATTCAAGAAGTTTAAAAACTAAAAGCAATAAACACACAGTATTTTAAGAAGATTGTGTACAAAACTAGACTTCAAACACAAATAAAACGTCGAATAAAGAGAGAGAGAGAGAGAGAGAGAGAGAGAGAGAGAGAGAGAGAGAGGGGGAAGGGAGGGGGTAGGAAGAGAGAGAGAGCGCAGGAGGGGGTGATATTGTGAGCAATCAAATCATGCTTAAAACTGTTAAATCAATCTAAAAATGATGATCAATCTTTTATTTACCTCGCTTCAAATCATGTATGGAGAGCTGGAGTGTCAGTCACTGCCACAATCTCTTCAGTGTGAACTGTGTGATGCAGCCTTGTCTCATGTCACAGGGTGTGGTATCTTGATCTGTCTGCATCCAGCACTGTTTACCTTGCATGAACCCACTCGAGTCCTGGCGAGCATTCCTCTGTCATAACGAGTTGCATCTACATCCATAGAAGAATTAGCACCACCTCTAAACTTCTTCGACATGGACGAGTGACGTGTCGCTATCTTCCCACTCCTCACTGGTGTGGAATTCCACGTCACAGTTTGAATCAGATATTTCTTCGTAATCAGACAGGTTTTCTTCGGACCCAGAGTCAAAAATGAAACTGCCCATGATGAGATCACTCAACTCTTGTTGGTCGGCAACAGGTAAATTTCCTGATTTACTAGAATTCAGCAAACACTTTGGTCTGGAAGTGATCGACATGACAAAGCTTTGAATTTTCTCAGCAAAGACCGCCTCTCAGGAAGCAGCAAGATTTGCCGTTCTTTATGGGTGCTCGGCCAATAGGAAAGGCGATTCGCAGTTCTGTTGCCAACAGTAGAAACCGTTCGGCCATCTGATTGGTTGAAAATTGAAGGCTCGTATACGTAAAATCTGCCCTATTTTGCACGATGTGATCTGTAAAGTCCGCGACACAATATATGCTGGAAGGGCCATGTGACCCATATCAGTGAGCCATGTGTTTAGTACCAAAAGCGCACGTGCGCCTCGCGCTCTCCTCCGGCGGGACGCACCATTGTCGCACGACTTGTTGGAGCTTGTGTTGGATGGCATTAAGATTCACCCTTCTTCAATGGGCAAAGCAATCGTAAATGGTTGTTGCATTTGATTGTTTCCGATTTATTATATGTTACTCGTATCAGTCGCATACAAATTGTTAATTAATGAACAAACAAAGGATATGTTTGGTGACATTTATTGCACAGAATTTCCTACTGCTTTTATTTTGTACTCTGCATCTACAAAACTACCTTTTGTCATCACAAAAAAGAAGTCGACTGATGATTAAAAAAACAAGAATCAAAACAAACAAACAAACAAAAAGATAGAAACAGTTTAGCCTGTATTGCAACTGTTCACATCATCAATGATTGTTAGTATTGTTACTACTACCATCACAACTACTACATATTTTTTCTGCTTTTGATTGTTTCCGATTTGTTACATACTTCTCTATATAAATCATGTACAAAAGAAGGGGGATAATGAATTGAAAGGGTATGTTCGACGAGATTTATTGAAAAAGAATTCCTTCTGCTTTTATTATACACTCTATGTGTAGGAGACTACTTTTTTACCACCAAAAGGAAACCAACGTACTATCAAAAACAGTAAATGAAATGAACAAAACTAAACACACACACACACACACACACACACACACACACACACACACACACACGTTTACTAATTATTAGAACTGTTCAGAACAACGGCAATAATTTCTTTTTTAATAGTATTTGTACAACTACATACAACTACGACTAGGCTATTACATTTTCCTTCTTCTTCTGCTGCTGCTACGACTAATTGAAACAACGCGAAGCAAATCATCTTTTTTTTTTTTCATTCAGAACCCATATTCAGAGAGTACTGGGCGCTGCAGCCTTCCAGCGGTTTGTACGTGTGCGTACCAGTTTTTTTTGTTTGTTTTTTTTGTTTTTCCCCTACATGCTCTTTGTGTGTTCCTATTGTTTATCTTAGAATTGTTTTCAATGCACAAAGCCTGGATATTGTTTATACCTTTTTTAGTTTTGTGAATGCAATTGTCTGATGAAGCCCCCAAAACAGGGCGAAACATTTATGAAAAAAAAAATTGTTAGAATGCCGCGCAGTTCAAGACTTATGATTTCTTTTAAGTGTATGCTGACTATTGTGAGCATTGTCTGCTTGAACGGATTTCTCGGTGGAGCGGTGCCTGACAATTATGGACATATGAATCAATCCAAAAAAAAAAAATAATAATAATAATATATATATATATATCCTGTCACACACACACGCACGCGCGCGCGCGCGCTCGCGCGCAACACACACACACACACACACACACACACACACACACACACACACACATCGTGTATCCTTTTTCCGATTTATAAATACTGCCATCAATGCTTTTTGTTCAATGGTTCCTTTCGGTGTGAGTGGTAAATGCAACAGATGGAAAGTGACAACGCACCAAACATTAGAGCGTAACTAAACCCAGACGCCTTGTATCAAACTCGAAAAAACTAGAAACAGCAAGCGAATGTCCATCGGTAATGAAACACACAGACAATGCATGGTGTGCGAGGCTTTGATGAAAAAAAAATTGATAACTCGGGGAAAAAGGAGGTAGAGGTCCCACAAAAGGACCTTCTTTTAAAGAAAGGAAAGAAAAAAAGAAAAAAAAGAGAAAAATGAAAAAAAAACATACTCAAACAAAAGACAGACAAAAAGGATTGTAAAATGGAGGGTTGAAAAAAAATCAGTCAGTCATGTAATTTTTTCAAACACAAATCCAACAGTACTGAATCAGTTGGTGGTGACCTCCCATACCTCCTGTTCCGAGAGAATAAAGTCAAATAAATGAGTTCAGTGGGGCATTTAACCTCTCTTGATTTTTAAGTTTCACGTCAAAAACCTGCTTGTTGTTGCTGGAACCTCTCTAGCCTCCTGATGTACAGTTTTGTGTACAGTCATACACTCTGAACTGTAGTTCAGTATGGATTGGACCATACTGATTCTGGCTATCTTAAACAGTCGATGTAATAACTCTGCCAAGCAACATAGACAAACGGATCACAAGACATAACATGACGCGTTCCAACTGCTTAGGTCTTCTTCAGGCAAGATAGACAACACTCGGGAAACACGAAAATCAAGAACGAGCAATCACTGATTTGGTCAAAGTCTTCATTTTGGTTGCCCAGGGTGTTGATTCTCTTGCCTGAAGAAGACCTAGGAGATCGAAACGCGTCGTGTTTTGCCTTGTGATTTGTTTGTCCAAGTTGTTTGAAATAACAAACATTTTAAAAGCTTTGTAACGTGCACGTTTTCCAAGCTTAAATACGCTTGTTTTTTTTTCTTACTTTTTGTTTAGAACTTGCCTGCAGCCGTCTCACTTTGTAACGAAATGATACAGGTTAAGATAGAACGCAGTGATACTTGATCGATAACTGTACATATGTTTCGGCTTCCCTTTACCTTTCTGCCTCAACCACTTCACCCTCCTGCTGTTGTCACTTACCTTCTTGTCTTAGCTGTGGCGCTCCGCTCTTGGCGTGGCAGTGGGGTTGACTCTTCTTTGTCGTCTGGCTGGCCGTGTGATCGGAACGGGCAAATGTTGGCTACTTATCATGGAAAAATCTCTAGGTGGCAGTGTTACTCGTGAATATGTCACTGTTTGAAACCTATCGTTCTATTGGATGCAATGTTGGCTAGTGTTAATGGAAAATCTCTGCGTGACAGTATTACTCATGAATATGTCACTGTTTGAAACTTGTCGTTCTATTGGATGCCAGTGGGGCTCCTTTCCTAGTGACTGTATGTCAAACTACTTTTCATTGGCTGTGCTGCGTGAAGCTGTCACACGTTCACAACAAACGTTGATCTTGTAATGTTTGCCAACCCCCACCTTCTCCCCAGCGCTCCGCCCATCCCCACCCCCATCTCAGTTGTCCCACCATTCACCCCTCTTCATTTCGGGGTTGAAGTCTTAAATCGTTAATTTTATCCACTGCCATACACCATTCTGTGTTGTAGAGTTGATGTGTTTGTGAGTAACCTGCTTTTCCTTGACAGATCTTTAAACTTGTATGTAATAACTCCACCAAACATGAAGAAACGAATCACAAAACAAAGCACTACGCGTTTACGCTGTTCATTATTCTACTTTGTGTAGGGGTGTCTTCTTTAATGAAACGTTCTACATCATTCTATATTGTGTACAGCTGTTACACGCGACGATATGTTTTCTACATCATTCTATGTTGTGAAGATTGTTTTGTTCAATAAATTGATCTCTGTATCTGTATAATATGTTGCATGAAGTTGTTTTTGTCATCTGGATGTGAGCTGTATCATTATATGTTGTCTGAATGGTTTTTATCGAAAAGCTGTGCATTTGCATTTGCCTTCAATAATGTGTAATACATCATTCTATGTTGGTGCAGAGTGTTTTCATCAATAAATTCTAATCCATACCATTCTTTGATATTAGCAACTTCTTTTTTTTTTCTATAAATGTGTTCAACATCATTCTACATTGTGATAGAGCTACTTCGCTTGCTAAAATATCTCATGTATATGACATATTGTGTCAATTTTTTCTTTCCTCAATAAAATCATTTATTAACGAAATCAACCCGCATCAGAAAATGTATTAGAGTTACTTACAAGAGGATACGATAGAGAGAGAGAGAGAGAGAGAGAGAGAGAGAGAGAGAGAGAGAGAGATATTACACGTAGAGTATGAGACATATATCAATCTGAATTATAGGAACATATGCAGAGTAAGTAAGATATGCAGAGCCTGTGTTTGTGAAGGATGTGTACCTGGTGGAAAAATTGACAATCGGATAACCACTGAACAGCTGTCCCACAAAGATGTTTTAAATGTGTTCAGGGGAAAAATCAATGGGACACCCTCTTCATAACATGTCTGCTCACAAAGTCAGGCAACTGTCTAACATTCAGAGATGTCTGTCCCTCGTTGTGCTCTCAGTCCAATATTCATTTTCTGTCATGAAGATACTAACAACAAACGCACACACACACTTCAGAGAGAGAGAGAGAGAGAGAGAGAGAGAGAGAGAGATCTATTTGTAAGACGTGCTTTGCTTGCTAGAAAATCACAAACCTTGAAAAGGAATAGGGCATATCTACAACACAGGACCTGCTTTCAACACTTTATTCGACCCACCAAAAACAAAACATGCATAGAGCTGATTATTAATTTCATCAACAACAAAACGTGCCTTGGACAGCTATCAAAACGTGCATCAACCCATAAACAAGTAGTGTAACACTTGCTCCCCTAAGGAATCTAACACAGAGTAACATTTATTCAAGACTGGAACAGCCTTTTTAAACTTGAATAAAGTCAGACAAATACAGAGACGAACAATCTTAAAGTGGCGGAAAAAAAAACAAGCACAGGCCAACAACCCTCCATCATCACAGCAGTGACTTGGCAAAGAGTTGAACTTAAGGGGGGGGGGGGGGGGGGGGAGTTGAAAATAAAGTGTGTGTGTGTGTGTGTGTGTGTGTGTGCGTGCGCGCGCGCGCGCGCGCGCGCGCGCGAGTGTCAGCGCAAGCATGCGCGCAGGGCGCGCCGCGCGCGCGCGCGCGCGCGCGCGCATATGTGTGTATATGTGTGTATGTATGTGTATGTGTGTGTGTGTCTGCGCGCGCGCGCGCGCGTGTGTGTGTGTGTGTGTGTGTGTGTGTGTGTGTGTGTGTGTGTGTGTGCTTGCATGCGCCTGAATGAATGCGTACATGCGTACATTCGTGTGCGTGTATTTTTGTGTGCGTGTTCGCGCGTGCGCGCATGTACATGTGTGTGTGTGTGTGTGTGTGTGTGTGTGTGTGTGTGTGTGTGTGTGTGTGTGTGTGCGCGCGCGCGCGCGTGCGAGGGTGGGGAGCGTCTCTGCAGGCACAAGAGTTGATGTCTTTGGTCTTACAAAGAATGTTCTTTATGTATGCACATATGTACCTCCAGAAAACTCACCATACTATGCTTTTTATGGTGTTGATATGGCATAAGTGATTTGGAAAACTGTCTCTCTGATGTTATGCTCAGTATGCCTGATACGTATGTACTTTTGGCTGGAGACCTAAATAGCAGAATTTCTAACATTTGTCAGGAATTTCCAACCCAAAATTGTCCTTTTAGTTTGCATAACGAAACCCTTATAAACAGATGTTCAGAAGACAAGAGATTAAACAGGTATGGTAAGCTCTTGTTAAACATGTGTACTGTGTTAGATCTGTGCGTTTTAAATGGTGTGTGCGACGACCGACCGTCAAGGGCGTTTCACATACATTTCAGAGTCGGGGGAACAGTGTGAATGATTATTTTATAACTTCCTATGACATGTTTAATGCTATTAACACATCTTGCAGTCTTTGTGTGAATGAACGAATTGAGTCTGACCATCTGCCTCTAGTATTCCATATGAAGTCACTTTTTGAAGTAAGAAATGGAAAAGGTATAAAGAAAAACATACAAGTTATAGAGAAGTATAAATGGCAAGATGAATACGCTGATACTTTTTGTGATCTAATGAATAGTCAACATGCTTTGTCAATGCTGGAGAATGCAGTTACTCTGATCGATGATGACATTAACGCTGCTTGAATATATTTAATGCTTGTATAAAAGATCAAGCGGAGTGCATGAGGAAACGAATAAGAATAAATGACACTGTGAAGAATGATGATTGGTTTGATCATGAATGTTATAAAACAAGAGAGACGTGAAACAACTTCTAAGAATATCTAGAAATACATTGGACGATAAAGACCGAGACGTTTATTGTAAAGCTCGAAGGGAGTATAAGAATCTTTTAAAGAGGAAGGAGAACGAGTATAATTCTTCCTTGTTACGCAATTTAGTTACCTCAGTTGAAGATCAGCAAGAGTTTTGGAAACACATGCGCAGAATATCAGTTATGAAAAGTAGTACGTATAACAATATTTCTGTCAGCGATTGGGACAGGCATTTCAGAGATCTTCTCGAAAAAGATGCTGAAGAAGACACAGAAGAAATA